>MU264428.1:0-26938 GCA_020310875.1 Ceratopteris richardii
TTTTTTTTAATAATGTTTTATTGACAATTGTTAATTTATGTTGTTTTAATATATGTCCAATAAAACATGTCCTAGATCTCGACCTGTTTTTTACCTATTTTGACTTTCCAATAAAAATTACGGTTAGAGGTTTGAAATATGCAATAAATAATTTATTCAATTTACCACTTGTCCAACTTTGACTAGCCTTTGACCATCTATTGACTACTCTAATTTTATTTTATGAACCTCCTTGTGGAAGGTTGCCTATTTTCCAACATTTATGACATTCACACGAGATCATGCATTTAGTGTATGCAATAATTCTATTTTCATCCTTTGACCAGATTGCTTCACGAATTAAACTACCCAATGTTTTTGATGAGTTGGAAGCCTCCTATTGACTCTCATATTAAGTAAGTTTTTAATCCAGTGGTAAATGCAATGGCCCCTTGGACTCCAAAATTTTCCTAATGTGTAGCACCTAGAGCTTTTGGAGTATTCTCAAACTTTATAAAGGCTTGAAGCTTTCAATTTTTCTTGCGTAATCTCCCATTTCAATCTCTTTCCATAAATCCTCCACTTTTTCCAACTTGGCATCATCTTACTGCTTGAAGGGGGAAATTTTGGGGAAAACAAATGCAAAAAGGAAGCAAATTCTTTCAAAATATCTTTCTTTTTTCTTGAAAATTTGAAGGGAACCAGATTTCTCACCTGATTGAGATGCATCTTGAGATGATTCCAACTTCTTGTGACCTTTTATTGCACATCTCCTACATAGATGCATTGAAACAAAAACACCCAACATCTCTATTTTTTTGTACTCCCTTACTCTCTGCTTCAAACTCCCAAGTCCTGAGAGTGTTCGCATGATTCAACGACATGTTACTCTTTTTGTTTTCTGCAAAGTTCTCACAAGATTGGAAAGTAACCTTTAATGAATAATCTACTAACTTCAATAAAACATTTCTTTGGTGGTTGAAGATGTAAGCACTAAGATAACAGCACCATTAGCATCCAAATTGTAGCATATTTCTACTACTTGAGTGGCATTGACTCTAGATTGCCTCCAACATCCAATATTTTCATGCTTGAAACCCTCCAAGGAGCTATTTTTCATATTGATTTGTCAAGAATTCAGGTATTGTTGCCTTCTGGTAAAAATAATAGCTTTCTCCAACATTATTGAGCAAGTTCCAAAGGTATAAACAACTCTCTGTTATTGTCAAAAGAGGAGAAAGAAAGCCCAAATAATAGACATCCTTAGCTGAGTTGAGGCTTAAACTCATTGCAAGGATACTCAAAATAGAAAACGGCCATAAAAGGTACGGTGACTTCGTTGTACATCTCCAAGAACCTCATACTTGCAATACAAACCGCATACCTTACGAGGTTGGGTGTGTGTGTCTTTCATTCATTGTACTCAAAAAAAGAGGGGGGGGGGGGGGATGTAAAAACAAAACATATATACTACGGGATGTCAATGTTTGGTGCCTCAAAAGGGAAATATATTCAGGAAACCCTCTTGTGTGTTAAACAAGAAGGCTACCATGCATCACCAACACTACTGCTTAATTGCTTTATGCTCTCTTCTATTCACACCCCTCCATACACCTTGTCCATTGAAAAAACATCCAGTGCAACTCTTATCTGTTCTCTACCTGTCCTAAAAAAAGCTTCAACACATGAAAAGACCCTCTGGAGATACAGAACCTCGAGATAAAAAGGAACGAGAGCCCCCGATTGCTTAGGCTTTCACTTGAGTTGGTGCCAAGCTGCCTCCTCAAATTCACCTTGTAAGTTGTCACTCCCCCTTTGGTGGAGTAAGCGGCTTATTTTTTCTCCTGCAGGTACGGTAGCCTGGCAGCCAAGAACCCCCCACCTCCCCTCCGAGGTATGAAGTTCCGAAACACCCCTTCACTCTCCTTCTGCACAGGGAGAGAGGGGGGCTGTGGGTACAGCTAGCAGGGGTTGTTGGCCTGGCCTTCCCCACCCCCCCTTCTGTATGGCGCTTCTGCTGTAAAAGCTGGTCACGAACAGCTTTTTGAGCACACAATCAAGACAGAAATTGGTCCTTCCATACTCGCTCTGTTGATTTGCCACCTGCGATGTCTTGGCCATTTCCGTCCCCCATATTGATGATCTCGTTGTCCATGATTTGCATGCCGCCCAATTATAACACAACAATAATACCTCTTTTTGTATTTAAAAACACTCAATTATCAATCCCATTTAGAAACACCCAATCATCAATCCCATTTAAAAACACCAATTATCAATCCATGCTTTGATATTGATCCTCTTCACACTAGGATGTGCCTCCAGACCATGCATTTCAATCTCATGATCAAGAGACCATTATTAGTGTGTTCGATTGACATAGCATCCAAACAATCTAATGTAGGGGTCATAGTCTCCAGACATAAACACTAATAAATTCCTTTACTTCTATTAGACAGTAATGGATGCTTGCCCTTTGTTGATTTGATGTCACACATCAATCTTACGTGCAAAAGACATCTAAACTCCTCAGCCATGATCTTGTTACGATGGATTTTTTATGAAAATCTCCAAAGTGCCAGAATGTGCACATTTATAGATCGAATTGCACCAATTAAGACAGGTATACGTACAAGCAGGATACAGGTGCTTCCAGATACAAGGAACAATGCAGCAAGCTTTAACTAGCATAATCTAAAAACAAGGTGAAAGGACAAATCTGGAGTCAAAACCCAGTTGCCATAGATACAAGAGCATACAACCGCCAACAACAAGGTGCACTTAAGAATCAAGGCATACACCTTTTGTCTCAAAACCGATCACTCTTTGCTGCTTTGTTGAGTTGAGCTGAAAGCCACACCAGCTCTACTCCTTGCTTCAGCTTAGTCAAGCGATCCAACTTACTCACTTCGTAGAGCTGATGGCTACGTGCTTAAACCCCCCCCCCCCCCCCCCCCCCCCCAAACCCGAGTGCATGACTGTTCCTATAGCTAACTTAATCAAGCAGTCAAATCTGTCTATAATGGCAACATATAAAAAACTTTCCAATAGTTTATGGCCCCTGCACATCCTAGCAGGTCAACCATCCTTGCAAAGTGCTATGCTCCTTTTGGTTTCTCTGTACACTACATCATTCGACCCTCATCATCTAACTTCATCAGCCCAAAGGCAGGGATTATTCTGAAGACCGCAACTATTGAATAATTCCCAATGCTTGTATAAGTCTTCATCATGGAAAGAGATAGACCACAGAAGTATGGTGTTCTTTGTTTGGTGTAACACCATATTCTTTGATCATACTCTCAAAAACATCTGACGCTCATCCCTAAGAATTGACTACATGCATAACCATCCCTAAGAATTGACTACTTGCATAACCAGACAAACAAGAGTTACTACATCTAGGGGAGTTCCCTTATGTTCCATTCGCTGAAAAACACCGGATGCTTTCACTGCATGACCTTCTCTGGTTATATTCTTCCATAAAAAATCCAAGGGAGTACATTTGGAGAGAGAGACTTTCATTATGCATTTGCTGGAGACATCTCAATGCTAGCTCTTCCTATCCTTCTTTAACATATCTTGCAATAATTGCATCCCATGATATAACATCCTCAACTGGAAGTACACCAAAAGCTTCTTGAGCCTTGGTAAGCATATGACGTTTCACATACGTATCAAACAGAGCATTTCCAAGCACAATGGCAATCTCCAGCAAACATGACCTTTCAAACTCTGCATGTATTTCTGCACCCTTACCTATTGCATGTGTACTGCCACAAGCTCTCAACATACATAGGTATGTTACTGAGTTTCGCCAGATGTACATTTGGGCAAAGCAACTGAGAGCTTCATCACGAAGCCCTCGAGCATGTCCAGCAATAAGCATTGTCCATGCTGCTATATCCCAGGCTGGAAGAGTTTGGAATTCTCTTCTAGGACAGCATATCATGCCACATTTCACATGCATGTCTAACAATGCATCACAGACATTTCTTCAATCAGCCTATTCTTATATACCTCTTTGTGTATCCCTTTATCACTATTGACTACCCCTACACTGCCACAAGCTTGAAATATTGTGGTACAGGTAACTACATTGGATAGAAGCTCTCTTCTTGCATCAGAGTGAAATGTCTTAGAGCTTCATAATATTCCTTGTTTGATGCATTGAGCAATAAGTGCATCCACATTCTTACATCCCTAGGTAGATGCATATCAATGACTTTTTGGGCTTGATCAAGTGCACCACATTTGGCATACATGTCCATTGAATCAAAACATATACCCCACAACCCTAGAACAAATAGGAAAGAACACATGTCATGCTAGCAATATATTCCCCCTGAGCTGCAAAGTCGTCCTCAACAAGCCTTGAAAATCTATAACTCATGATCAAAACGATTAGACTGAAAAATAGAGTATTCATGCAATCATTTCAAATGCATTCACAAGCAATGCACTTAGTCATACGAAACAATCTTCATGCATTCAACTAAATAAGAGACATTGATCAAAAGAACCATATTATAAGCTAGTTTATATAGACAAAACTAGCATATGAACTTTAATCATGTAGCATATGCAATATTCGCTCATCAAAATGACCTTTCAAAGTAGTATTGTTTAACCTGAAGAAAGAACATAGAAATTCGACTCCTAAGGTTGTCAAAAAAACTATTTCTAGATTTAAGATTATCAACTAGTATTTTGATAAATAAATTGCATCACTTCGCAAAATAATTCATAGATGATAACACTATCACAACACATATGCGATTAATTTTATGCCATAAACATAGTTAAAATCATTACAAATCTCTGATTATGGATAGAAAAGTGTTTACATATATAAAATAAGAGATTTTATGGCATTTACATCAATGAAAATTGCAAGATCATGATTTTAATAAAAAAGCAACACTAACTGACATCACCATAATTTTTGCATCAATATTGAAATTAGCATCATAAAATTAGTGAATAAATCTTTTTGTTTCTATCCTTTAATGAAAACTATATTTTTCTAGAAATATTCAATCCTTATGCTAACATGTTCCATAGTTACATTTATAAATGGTTCCTTCTAGTAATCTAGAAAATTAATCACATACTGTCTCTTTTTCAGGACACCAAAGTGTCACTAGTGTTAAGGGGAGAAGCCAATTATGCATTACTTTATTGATAGGAATCCAAGCTTCCATGTTGAATGAAGGTTGAACTGGACCATTTATGTCTTGTAAATGATGGAGATTTATTACAAGAAAATGATGGAGCCAACATACCTCTACTTTGTAATCTCCGATCTAGAGTTTACATCACCCTTTAAGCTCCACTTTGAGAGCACATGGGTAGACAATGCCATCATCTTTGTACTTGTAGTTAGTAATGAATTCTTGAAGTTTTACAATAGACGTTCTCTTCTCTACTATTGCTCCTCCTTTGTCCTGTGAAATTGCTTTCTTACACATACATTAGTCCTATATCAAAGCTAGGTGCAAAATCGTAGCCTTGGCCACTCAACCAAGGTGATTCCACTCATCTACCAAACCCAATATAGTGTAAGACTACATATATTCATAAAAAAGGTATACATGAAGGCAAGCCCATAGAGAAGCTAGATCTGGTTCGTGGTCTAAACCACCTTGCCAAGAGTACTCCACCCACCTATCAACATGCTATGGTACAATGAAGACATGTACATAGACATCACGTAGCCAAGCCTATAGCAAAAATAGCTATGTCTTATGGCCATAATCACATAGTGAAGGTTGCTCCACTTGCATGCTAGCTTGCTACAGCGCAAGACAAGCATATAGCATGAGTTTACACACACACACGTGTATGTATTCTTTTTTTTTCACACATTCACAAGCTTAAGAGAGAAAAGAAAGAGGATTTTTTAATTTATAAAAATGTATGTATGTATTCTTTTTTTTCACACATTCACAAGCTTAAGAGAGAAAAGAAAGAGGATTTTTTAATTTATTTCTCATGCACATCACAAGACATAGAGAAAATTTCTCCATGCTCAATGTGGCTTCTATCCAAGGGTCTTTAACCCATGATTTAACCTTTGAATCCAAGGTATCAATATCCTTGCAATGGAGTGGCCTTGTCGTTATGCATTTGATTTATGTAAACTTCTTATCCCACTCACTGACATATTTTTCATATCTTCGATATGTGAACACAAAAGACCCCTCGATGATTTTTCCTTCTAGATTTTTTGCCAAGCAGAATCCCTCTTGTTACTCTTCTATTTGCACCACATTTTACCTCTCCAAAACACACCTCCATCACTCTACCTCCTTTCCCCATTCTAACTCAAATCTAAAATTTTCCTCAAAAACTCTTACTTGCTCTACCATCCATTTCATTACCCCACCTCAAAACTTCCTACTTCCGCTCAAGAGTTTGACTCTCAAATTAAGGTCCACTTCTCATCATTTCCCAAGTGCCAACAATTCTTCACCACCACCATTACTAATCTTGATTTCTCAACCTCAATAGCCACCTCACTCAATTATCTCATCTCCTTGAATACATTCTTAATTCACCTTCAATTATCACTCTCCCTTCATTCATTCAGGCTTATCTAGAAGCACTCTCTCAATACCTCCATCAAGTTACTTCAAACTCACACCTCTCTTTGAAATCTCCACGTCACATCATCACCGCATAATACTTCTAACTCCTAAACCATCTAACCATCTCACTTAAAACTTTGCCCATTCCACTCATACCAACTCTCGAGATTTTCTTCACCTCACAAGTCTCAAGCATAGATACACTCCACTATCACCACTCCATTTTCTAACAACCATCTTATATCCTTATCAACTCACTCAAACTCCTTCACTCTTATAATTCTCTAAATGCTTCTCTTCATTCTACAGCCATCTCTACTTGCACTATCTTTCCTCATGACATCTTTCCAACATTCATAGATTACACTCCATTCAATCTAAGTCTCTTGCCCTACTCCTCTTCCAAATTTCTCCCACATTTTGTCTAGCACCATCACTTCTAGATCCAACTTACTGTTACAATCTCTCAATTTCTTGTTTCATCTTAATAACTTGCGAAACTCCCTCTACTTGACTCCACATACTCCATATCTTACCTACACCTTATCATCTCATTTGTCCACTTGTAGTAACCATCTCTTCTTGCTCAACATAACCATTGATTCTTGTATCTCTCCACCTCTCTTCACAAGTCCTCTCCTCTAATCCATCAAACTCTTCTCAACTCAACCCTTCTTGCCATCTCACTCACACTCTACTCCATCCTCTTCCTCTATCAACCACGGTCAAACCTTCACAATACTTGAGAGCTCTCACTCAGACTCTACTCCCCTTCTTTGTATCATTGCTCCATCCTCTTTCTCTATCGACCACGGTCAAACCTTCTTGCTCAAGAAGATTGGACTCAGCATGTTCAAGATTATATCTTCAGTTCTTTGTATAGAAGCATCATAGGAAATGTTATGCTAAGGCATGGAGGTACATTAGATAACATACCAAAAACAAGCTTAAACAAAGGTTATCAGCAATCATCTATAGAAGACAAAAATCAAGCATTATAAAAATTTCCAACTACCCCAAGATATGACACGCCAAGCAATCTAAATCTGTTGCAATTTACCCTGATTGCAAACCCTTGTGAATCAAACATTCTCACAGTAGAACCTCCCAGTCTATTGACCTCAAAAATCTCGTAAAGATAGAAAAAAAAGTTGTGATTTTGTTAAGGATAAGAAGGATTTTATTCTAGAGGACTATGAGCATATAGACATAGTAGATTGCTATAAAAATAGCTATGCATGTTCTTCATTAAATTCAAGCACTTAATATGAAGCTTTCACCATATGATGATGACTACAACAAACCATCATCTATTACGGAAGAGGATATAAGTTGGAATAGCCATAGAAATGCATATGTAGCAGTAGTGGCACCTTCATGGATGGAAATAACTTCCAAAGGAAATCATGGTAATGAGCATCATGGTTCAATTCATCCACAACCTATCATAATAGTGTGAAAAAATACTTGGGAGTGTCATGATTGACAAACCCATTGAAAAAGGAGAGATCCAAAATTTCTTGATCTTGAAGTCACTATCTGCATACAGAATATTCCTCAATCTCCAATAAGTTCCAATTATAGAGTAACTCTATGTTAAGCCTTGGACAAAAAGCTCTGCTAGAAGCATAGTACAGCAAGAGGTTTAAAAACGAGATTTATAATCGAGATTTAAATCATTTAAATCGTAGAGGTTTATCCAATCCAAAATAAAAATCCGGGTTTTTATTCACTGTGAGAGATTTTTATTTTCTGAAACATAAACCTATGTGCCAATGCATATTTAACACCTTTTTGATATACCTGCTATGAATAACATATAAAATCAACTAATAGTCTATAATCACCACACTAATTTCAATTTTCAAATCTCAACTTTCAAATGCATTTTAAATCAAGTTGTTTTTGTGAACTCGATTTTTTTTCTTTAATACTTCAATAAAAATCGTTTAAAATGCTTTTATGATTTAAAAAACGATTTTTATTTAAAAATCGACGATTTAAATGTACTATGGCTAGAAGCAAGCTCAGCAGTGGAGCTAACACAAAATTCAGAGTAACATAACTGAGGCCATCGAAGTTAGCTTAACAAATCAAGAAAAAAAAAGGGCAAAGCTAGTCTCAACGAGGTAAACGAAGCTTTTACTTCTCTGTTTTTCATATTCATTGAAGTTACCCTATGACTACAATCAAGAATCTCCAAGAAGATGAAACTTTGAAAGCTTCTTCCAAGGCATCCGATCCCATTTCTATGTGATGCATCAATTAACTCTTCAAGTTGTGCCCTTGAACCATACTTGAGATTATACAAATGATGTGGTAGATACGCTGTCGCGAGCTAGCCATACATCTTAACATTCTACCGTCACGAACTTGCAAAGACTCTTGCTAGGCTTGATATCGACAAAAAGAGTAGATATTTGGAAACTCAAAGGGCAAATGATGTATTCACACAACCTTCCTAAGTATTAAACAAATAGGTTACCATGTATCACTAAGACTACTACTTTATGCTCTCCTATACTCCTACCCCTCGCTACACCTTGTCCACCAAACAGCCATCTAGTGTAGCTCTTATCTCTTCTCTACATATTCAAAGCAAGCTTGACCACATGAATAGACCTCTTGGGACAAAGAACCTCAAGATAGAATAAAAGAAGACCCCCCCAACTACTCATGATTCCTGTTGAGTCGGAACTCAAGCTGCCTCCTCAACTTCACCTCATCACACCCCCATGGTGGAGTAGAAGCCTATTTGGCACCTCCACGAAGAAATGACTCCCCTCTACATGAGGAGCGGGATTCGTGTGTATGGATGGTAGGGAAGGGAGGAGAGGGGATTTCTGGGTATGGAGGGTAGGGTCTACTGACACAAAACCCCCCCCCCCCCCTCGAACCTTCCGCAGATGCATGAAGCTTTGAATCCCCAAGTGCATGAGGAGAGATCCTTGCATGCCTAATGTCCACAATCAACACACAACTTTGCCCTTCCATTACTCACTCATTGAGTTTGCCACCACAATCTCTTTTCTTTTTTCTTTTTCTAAGGAGAGTTTAATCTTATAATCTACATCTCTTTATGCTTGGAATAATTGGCACAGCAACTGTACAATAAAGGGCATAGTACCCATGGGACCCCCCCCCAAACATAAGCAGGGTAGAACTCTGAACACCTAGTAGCTACTCGGAATGCACATAGCCTTAAGGTCCATTAAGGATAGAAATTGGGAAAGAATGACCATAAGGCCGACAAGGAGACTGCTTTGAACTGATGAAGCGCTGCTTCAACATGCATGGTTATTGCGACCATTGATAGTGTCCCCCAAAGATGCCAAATGGCCAATGAGAGTTGTCCCTGAAGAGCATCATTTCATCTGATCACAAAGATGAGGATATGTCCAGCCAGTGCAACCCATGGGGATTGGACTCTTGCCCCACCCAAGGGAGGCAAAAGACTGAGCCACCTAAGCTGCACTGCTGAATCCACCCACAATCTCTTGGTTTGAACTGATGAAGTGCTGCTACGGCATGCACGGCTATTGCAACCGTTGATAGTATCCATGAAGAATGCCCAATGGCCAACGTAGATGTCCCTGAAGGGCATCATTTCATCTGATCGCAAAGATGAGGATATGTCCAACCAGTGCAACCCATGGAGATTGAACTCTTGCCCCACCCAAGGGAGGGAAAAGACTCAGCCACCTAAGCTGCATTGCTGCACTCCACCCACAATCTCTTGGTCATTGTGATCCTGCCATATTGATGACCTTATTGTCCATGCTTTTCATGCACTCTCAATTAGAGTATGACAATATTAACTGTTTTAATTTCTGGAAACACCCAGTTCTCAACCACATGATTGGTATTAATCCTCTTCACACTCGGATATGTCTTCAGACCATGCATGTGAATCCCATGATCAAGATGGCCAATATTACAAACAATGACACTGCTCTTCACCTCAACATAACATCCAACCAATATTCACATGGGTGATGGTCTCCAAACATTAACACTGGCAATTTCCTTCACTTCTAGCAAACAATAGTGGATGCTTGTCGTTAATAGATTTTATGTCACACATCAATCTTAGGTGCAAAAGGCATCAAGTCCTCAGTCATGATCTTCGCTACAATGGAATTATTGTGAAAATATTTATGTGACATCAATAACAACCCTGTATGTGCACATTTGGAGATCAATTGCACCAATCAACACAGGTGTATGTGCAAGCACGACACCTGTGCTGCAACATACAAGGAATAATGCAGCGGGTCTCAACTAGCATAATCTAGAAACGAGGTGAATGGACAAATCTAAAGTCAAAACCAAGTAGGCATCCACAAATACAAGAGAATACAATCACCAACAACAAGATGTACCTAAGAATCATTGGGGATACCTGTCCTCTGTCAATATCAATTGCTCTTTGCTCCAGGAGTTATCCCTTCTCACTATCCACAGACCCTGCAACTGTTTTGTATGCTCAGCTCATGAGCAAGCACTACCTCTACTCCTTGCTTCAGCTTAGTCAAGCTACCTAACTTGTGCACTCTTTTGAGCTGACGACAAGGTGCTCATCCCTTGTGTACATGAGTAATCCTTTAGTTGACTCAATCAGACAGTCAAATCAGCTTGGAATGGCATCATAAAAAAGAAAACTTTGTATCAGTTTGAAAACCCTTGGGTGTCCTAGCAGGTCAACCATGATTCCAAAGTGCTTCTCTCCTTTTGATTTCTCTGCAAATTCCATGACTCAACACTCATGTATATGCTTCTATCCTTCTGATTTCTCTGCAAATCCCATCATCTATCTTCGTCGGCCCAAAGGTAAGGGATATTTTGTTCAATTCTCTATGCTTTGTCTAAGTCTTCAGCACGGGCAAAGAGATTAACCGTACAAGTAAAATGACCTTTGTTTGGTTTATCACCATATTCTTTGACCATATTCTCAAAAACATCTGATCCTCATACCCAAGTCCAAAATGCCTACATGCATTAACCAAACAAACATTGTAACTGCATATGGGGGAGTGCCCTCGTGTTCCATTTGTTGAAAAACATCCAATGCTTTCATCGCATGGCCTTCCTAGGCATATCCTCTCACAAAAAAATCCAAGGGAATACATTCACAGTGAGAGAGCGAGAAAGAGACCTTTGTTATGCATGTGCTGGAGCCATCTCAATGCTTGATCTCCGTGGCCTTCTTAAGTGTACCTTGCAGTAAGTGCATTCCATCATGTAACATCGTCACACTAGGAGTACACCAAAGATGTCTCGAGCCTTAGTAAACATACTTGATTTCACATACATATCAACCATAGCATTGTCAAACACACTGTCATTCTCCAACAAGCCTGACCTTTCAAGCTCTATATGCATTTCAACACACTTACATATTGCACCTAGAGTACCACATGCTCTCAACATGCGTATGTATGTAACTGCACGTTTGGTTAGATCATCTCTTTGCGTATTTTAGCAAAGCAATTGAGTGCCTCATTACCAAGCTCTTCATCATCATATTTACAAATAAGGATTGTCCATATTTCTACATCCCGGGCTAGAAATTTTAAAATACTCCTTTAACACATGATATCATGACCACATTACACATACATGTACTCTAATAATACATTACAAAGTTTTACGTCTTTTTTCAATAAGCCCATTCTATCTATAGCTTTGTGCATCTATTTACCAATATCAGCTGCTCATACACTGCCACAAGCTTGCAATATTGAGGTAAAGGTAACAACATACGGATAAAAGCCCCCTATTTGCATTTGACTGAAATGTATTAAAGGTTTACAACAAAGCCATTTTTTGAAGAATCCAGTAACAAGTGCATAGACATTTCACTAACATGTCAATTAAAGCAATGCCTATACCTTGCAACCTTGAAGCAAAAAAAAAAGACATTCACGATAATAAAATATAGCAAAAAAAATACCCAAGCACACCACATTTGCCATATATGTCAGTTAAAGAAATGGCTATACCTTGCAGCCCCTGGAGCATAAAGGAAAAACCCTTGTTATGATAAAACAAATACAGAAAAGTTCATGCCAACGTGGCACATGAGATTATACTCCATATTCATGAAGTATGTAAGTTCTATCAAGATGCTTATTTCCAGGAAACCTAACGGATGTACCTACCTCTTCCGAGGAGGGAATTTATCCTACTTCCAAGATTCCATTGGAGCCACATTTTATATCATTTACATTAAAATATGTAAATTTTGTTTGATAGTGAAATCTGGAGATTTAAATCGTTTGGATAGGTTAAATTTGCATTTTAGCAGAAGTCAACTTAAATATTACCTTCTCTAGAATTTATTCATAGTCATATGGTATATTCCTATTTTGATTTAGCTTATGCATGAATTGATACTAAAGATTTAGAAGGAGTTTATGGACCTCTAAATTTAACTACCCCTTAAATCGAACCTTATTTTGAGCTTTGGAAAATTTGGGGGCCTTCTTAGCCCGCTACATTGGTTGAGTGCATCCACCATGTTACTTGCTTCGGTTCTTCACAACCCTAACCATATTTTCTCTCTTTGATCTTCAAATACTTTAATGAGTCTCTATCTCCAACACTCCCCCCTTCATGTGTGAAGGAGCTTTATGTACTTCTAGACGTTCTTCCCAAGATACATCTCCTTTCTTAGGATTCATGTAAATCAAAGTATCTACTTGGTCACAAGCTACTTTGATTACTTATTCCTGATATGTACAAATTGACTCTCCTCTTGGAGTCAATACTTCTTCTTGATTTTCCTCTCTCATGGGTTTTCTATTAGCTAATTCCCCTTGTTCAGTAATGTTCTCAGGATCATTTGTCAAGACATACATAGTACCATCCCTCTCAATGTATTGTTCATTCACAAATTGAGTGATTGGGATCATATTAAAAATTGAGTTGACCTAAGTCTTGCTACAAATCTTTGAAGTCCATCCTTATAAATGTATACCCCAAACCTATTTATAAATTCATATTTTAATATGTTCCAATAATCCCCTTCATTCGCACATTCACCTTTCATCATGTTTATAGTTCCTTATGAAGACATCCTATGTCTAGAGGAATTGGTTTTCTCTATCTCCTTCTCTTGAGGGTTACTTGAAAGTTGAAAGATGAGGTTTAAAGTCTGGTATCACTTTTCCACCTCTTCATTTCATGTGAAATTCCAAAAGTAGGATTTATTTTCCAAAAAGTTTCGAAAAATTCTAAGTTTAATTTTCCACAATGTATATTTTATTTTCCAAAAAGTCGCAATTCTCTATCTATATTCCGAAAGTGCTTTTTTTTAATGGCTTGAAGTGATAAAGAATTTTGATTTTCTTCAAAAATAATGGATTTTTCAAGGGAATGGAAAAAATTCGAACTCCTCAAAAAAGATTCAAAAAGTCATGATTTTCTAATAAAATAGAAAAAGTCACTCTTTTTTGCTTATTTGAAAAAGTTGTGATGTTTTGATAATTTTTCAAAAAGTTGCGCTTTTCTTGATTTTATTCAAAACATCACAATTTCTTGCATTTTTGGAAAAAAACAAGATTTTTTCGTTTTTCAAAGGTCCAAAAGATGGCGATATTTTCAAATTTCTAAAAAGTCGTGATTTTTATTATTTTCAAAAAATCGTGATTTTGTGGTGATTTTCCTAAGAAATTTTTCTAAATACATTTTTCTTGTGTTTGTCTCAAAAAGTCACATTTTTGTTGAATTTTAGTTTCCAAAAAATCGCAATTTTTTATTTGTACATTTATTTACTTCCAAATTAATTTTCTTTGATTTTACCTTAAAATATGTCTATTTATAATTATTTAATGTTATTTTTCACAATGTCGCGATGTTTCCCCCTTAACTTTTTGGATGTTTTGAAAACCCCTGATACCGAGATTATTTTGCTATATTTTGATTCACAAAGAAGCGCCTATTCACAACTATCACCGTCATATACTCTCTTGCCCAAAATGAATCAAAAAAATTGTTTTTTTAACAAACTCAGAAATTCAGATTTTTTTGTTAATGATGAAAGCAATACAAAACTCACTTTTGAACTTAGAAATCTTAGGAAAATAATTGTTGAAGTTAGGTCTTGCTGATGGCGATGAGAAAGAGCTTGAAAATAGCTCGTATTTGCTTGTTCAATGAATTCGCAATTCTATGCACTCTCACTCTCACAACTCACTCACATGATGACTAAGTCAAAAATGATTATTACTTTTATAGTTTTTTTATTCCAAAAAGTCGCGATTTTTTTCCCACTTTCATAACTAAAAACTCGCAAATTTTTTTCACACTTTCATAACCAAAAAGTCTCGATTTTCTTGAGTCTCCCAAAATCATAAAATCGCAATTCTCCTGTAACTTCCAAAGCAAAGAGTCATGATTTTCTCACTTTCTAAATATCAAAAAATTGTGATTTTTTGTTATTTTTAGAGTCAAAAAGTCATGAATTCCTTGACTTTTCTCACCCAAAATTTTCACAAAATTTACTCTCAACTTTGTTCATTTCATATATTCTTTCCTCATGAATTTATTTCCATCTTATCTCATTCCCTCTTGATTTATCTTTATCCAAAAGTCAATTAATTTTTAATAATTCTTCTCTTGTTAATGTCTTTAAATATTTCACAATTTTCTGAGAGTTCCCACCATCAAAAAATCGCGACTTTGTCCTAAAAAATTTTATTATTAATTTTCTTGACAATATCAAGCTTTTGCTCTCTCTTCTTGTGTTTCCCAACTTATTATCATGTAATGTATTTTTCCTTATTTATTTCTCTTTTTATACTCAAATTTCAAAATTTTCTCCACGTTTTTATCATTTTTGGTCTTTAAAGAAAATAAAAACCAAGTTAAAAAGTAAAAGAAAAGAGTTTGTACTTCTTGAGCAATGATGTATGTTTCAGAGATGTTTCTTTTGTTCTCTCTCACTTACTCCATAATCGTCATCTTCATACCTCCACTTGTCTATTCCTCTTAGAAGATGTACAAAGAAATACAAAACTTCAAACAACCAAGAAAAGGATTATCACTTTGAGCATTCTAAGTACTCACATGACCATCCTTTCTCCTCAATTGATTGAAATTTCACAAAGAACTCATTATCTTGCCCTCCTATTCGCAATTAAAAAGTGAATACCTTGCCTTTCTTCCCTTCACATTGATTTCCACATCAAAGATATTGTCACATACACAAAGAAAGCCATCCTAAACCTAAGATTGTATGCGAACTTTTATATCTCATGATTGGTTCAGAATTTTAGAAAATAATCCTACCATCGCATCCAGAACGTGCAAAACCCTAAGATCAATTGTCTGTTTGCTTGATTCTGACACTCGAAGGCCTTGTTTCGAATTGATGACATCATCAATTCGTAACCACCATTGATGAACCACCCTTGAAAACCTATATGAGAGGGGTTTGCTACATATTGCCAATGCAAGTCTTAGGAGCTCAAGGAGTCAAGATCTCCAAGTAAGCACTTTCCAAGTTCCCGTTCAAGTTTTTGTCATGTTCTTTGTTTTAGTCTAGCCTAGTCTAGTATCCTGGACATCCTATCTTGTTATGTTGTAATCTCGTAGTACAAGATCCTGTCTAGTTATTTCTTGTATCTAGTTCATCTCCCTGAAGGAAGTTCTTGTAATCTAGATGTCTTGCTTTATACCTACGGTCCTAGGTTATGAGATCTCCTGTATCATCTCTCGCCGAGTTATCCATACCTATCAGTCCACGGTTGTGGACTTCTTATGTCAGTTACATATTCTTCTATTATTTTTCCCTGCGTGGATGATTTTGTAATTGAACGTATAATTTTGAAATCCTTCCTAGTCTAGTGAGATGGCACAATCTAGTGCTCCCTGACATTTTGGCAAGACTATCCACACCAAAACTTTGTCAAGAATAATGGACTCCATATCCATACTCAGAAATATCGAATCTACTTTGAATGATATATATAAAAAAACTCCAAGATTTTGAAAGGAGGTTACGACAAGGTGATTGCTCAGTTGTAGAATTTGCATCAAAAAGATCAAAAATTTATTTCAAGGATCCACATATCAAGAAGACTATCTAGTTAATCAATTTCAAAATGACCTCAGAGATGAAATAAAAGATTTTTTACCTTCTACATCTCAGGTAAATACTTTAGATTAGGCTATCAAGCAAGCAGTTCAATATGAGAATCAAGTACTGAAGGACAACCAAGTTCAAGATCAAGATGTATTGAAGAATGAAGATGATCTTTCCCACCTCAACCATTAATCTTTGAGGACAAACAAAGTGCAACCATTCATATGAAGAACATATGTGACGATGTGAAGGAACTCATATTAACCATGCCCAAGATAAACACTTTGAATGAATTCATGAATCAAGCAATTGAGTATGATAATAGCTTTTTCAAGAGAAAGAATGAGAAGGAAAATTTTATTAGAGATCAAGGATACAAGTTCAACTCTATTCCAAAACAACATATGTTGGAAGAAACTCAACGAGAACCCATGAAATTGGATAACATCAGGGTCACGCAACTTACACAAGAAGAAAAAAAACATGGGAAGGATAATGGATTATGCTTTTTATTGTGGAGACCATGATCACATGATATTCAAATGTCCTAAGAAGAAGAAACAAATTAGATTCAAGACTTCCACAATCACCATTCCACATCAAAAGGATCATCATCAGAGTCAAAAGAGTAATAGAGTCCATCACGAGAATCATACTTTTGATTATGTGCCTAGATATACTACAAACCCTTTCCACTTTCATCATGGATATCCATTATCATCGTATTCCAATACCACATATCAAGAACTCTACAAAGACCAAGAGCTATGAAGATTCAAGTTCTAGAAGATCTCAGAGTCACATAACCGATCCTCGTGGAACTCGTCACTTGAGAGGGAGGTGATGTCACGGGCACAAAGGAAGCCATCCTCAACCTTAGATTCTATGTAAACTTCTATATCTCATGAATGGTTCAGAATTGGAAGAAAATTATCTACCATCACATCCGGAACGTGCTAAAACCCTAAGATCGATGGTCTATTTGCCTAATTTTGACACTCGGAGGTCTTGTTTCGAATTGATGACATCATCGATGATATCATCAATTCGTAAGCACCATTGATGAACCACCCTTGAAAACCTCTATGAGGAGGGGTTGACCACATATATACTCAGTCTTGCCAATGCCAGACTTGAGAGCTCAAAGAGTCACGATCTCCAAGTAAGTACTTTCCAAGTTAAAGTTCAAGTTCTTGTCCAATTCTTTGTTCTAGTCTTGCCTAGTCTAGTATCCTAGACATCCTGAATTGTCATGTTGTAATCTCATAGTACAAGATCCTGTCTGGATATTTCTTGTATTTAGTTCATCTCCCTGAAGGAAGTTCTTGTAATCCAGATATCTTGCTTCATACCTACGGTCCTCGGTTGTGGGATCTCCTCTACCATCTTAGTCGAGTTATCCATACCTATCTGTCCCAGGTTGTGGGACTTCTTGGGGAGATCTTGTAATCGAACGTATAATTCTGAAATCTTGTATAGTCTAGTTAGAGGACATAATCTAGTGCTCCCATGACAGAAACATCTCTTGTGGTATGAACGTGAAGTTTACTTGTGATTATGGCACCACCAATCTACATTACTCAAATCCCCCACAACGAAACCCAAAAAGATGTTTCACCACTACCTTACTTTAACATCTATCTCGATTCCCGTTGTAGCAATAGTGATATGATTGATCTTTTCTATGAAACATGAAACTTTTTCAAATTGTCAATCCAAGGACAAGCTAACCCAATTATTACTTAAAGATTAATGCAATGCAATAAACCACAATTCAACCATTCATACAAGAATCAAGTCAAACTTTATATGAGATTAAATATAAAAGAAATATGAAGTTGATGAAAACACAAATTTTTGGATGTGATAGCCAAAAATTTTAAATGTTCAAAACTCAATGAACATAATACCTAATTGAATGATTCAAGTGCCTAATCCATGCCATTTTTCATGAATAATCGAAATATAATATCAAAAATTATTTATCTTGAGTAAAAATCAATAAGACAGCCTTTTAAAAATAGTCAATTTTCTTCAATTCAATGAAGGATCCTCAAAGAGAATTACAAGCTCATTAATGACCCCACATACAAGTTCAAACTCATTTCCACACATGAAGATTTAGCCAAACAATGCACAACAATCCACACATTAGGTCAGATGCAATCCACACACTAGATCAGACAAACGAATCACAATGAAGATGAAGATGATAGCCAAAAGAGGAGCTCTATACTCTCAAGAATAAAAGAATACAAATGACTTCAAGTCCCTCGATTCTTCTTTACATTGACTTATATACTATCTTCAAAATGAACTAATTTCTCCTCAAATTCTCAAATTCTAGGCTTCTAAACTACTATCTATGATTATCTAATGGCTTTCTAAATTTGTAAATAGCTCTATGATAACTCAAGGAAGACGCTTTCTGAGTCTTACAAAATTAAGAGCTTTCTAACTCTACTTTTTCAGGTTCTTTACAAAGAAAACATTCAATATACAAAAGCTTTTTGTTGCTTCATATCTTCTTCATTCAATAGAATGTCTCTCTTTGCTTCTTTCCCATCTTACAAGATCTACAAGGTTCCTGCATTCCATTCAATGTAGGTAAGTGATGAAAGAAAATACCTTGCTTTTGCATCTCCTTCAAGAGTGCCACTCGCTCAATTCCCTCTCTCTCTCTCTCTCTCTCTCTCTCTCTCTCTCTCTCTCTCTCTCTCTCTCTCTCTCTCTCTCTCTCTCTCTCTCTCTCTCTCTCTCTCTCTCTCTCTCTCTCTCTCTCTCTCCTCATGATTGCCAGACTTATCCGCAGCAAGCCTTCAGTACCACATGATATCATTAGAGTAGAGCTCGCTTCACCACCGATGCTAGTTGAGGCACTATTCCAGACAGTATGCCTATTACACAGACTTCGGAGCATGGATACAGAGCGCATTGCTTATCGTGCTTTCGAGGCATCACGTGATATGGCATTAGCAGGCGACACCTCCTCATGGTATGCACAGACACGAGACTGGCTTGCCCACCATGGCTTTGACATAGACAGGCTACCACCACTAAAGTACGACTCTCATGCACCCACCTACTTGCTCTCTCATCAAGAGAGGAATAGGATCATTCGTCAGGAGATATGGCATACATACATACAGAGGACATGGGTGAGCCCTAGGGGTACATTGCCACCGAAAATGCTCTACTACCGCGAGCATTTTCTACATATATCGGGCACGGGCTTCATCGAGATTCCGAGATACATGCAGACCTACCTTCCCCACCACCTATGAGTCGTCATTGGGCAGCTCCGAGTTTCGTCACATCAGCTCGAGATTGAGAGGGGTCGGTCCAGGGGAGTCCCCCGTGAGGAGAGGTGGTGCCCAGTATGCCAGACAGAGGTAGAGAGTGAGGAGCATTTTGTTATCAGATGTCCAGCATACTTAGACCTACGAGCACAGTTCCAGATCGAGGAGTCATTCCAGCTGTGCATGACTATGGGAGACCAGAGACGCTTGGGACGAGAGGCGAGAGCGGTCACTACAGCCCATACATCAGCCACGGGTGAGTACCCAGCAGACCATTACGCAGTTCTTTCAGCGAGTTGAGCTACATCAGAGAGGTCTCACAGCAGCATACGAGAGGCGAGAGCGGTCACTACAGCCCATACATCAGCCACGGGTGAGTACCCAGCAGACCATTACGCAGTTCTTTCAGCGAGTTGAGCTACATCAGAGAGGTCCATCTATAGGGCTCACGCTACACCAGGCAGAAGCACAGAGAGCACGGCGCCGACCACGCATGGGCGGATATCGTCGACCACGACTATATCAGGAGGATATCTCACGCATCAGGATTGCCTACGACCACATGATGGAGCATAGGCGTACCACCACCCCCTGGGTTGTCTTCCTTCAAGAGGCACTCAGACCACCACCGATGTACCACATACTACACCCACCTCCACCCATCACCAGTAGCTAGGGCGTTTTACTCACATTTTGGATCCCCCCATGTATTAGGTGGCCACTATCTACAGAGTCAGAACCACGTCTCCCCAGCCTTTTCCAGCCCTATATAGCTTTGTGTAGCGATATACTTTTTATTTCATTTTATCTTCTACACAGGGTTACTACACTTGTACATGGTTTTTGTCTCATAGGCCAAGTTTGGCCTCCAGAAGGCGTTAATATGACTTTCTTTCTTTCTCTCTCTCTCTCTCTCTCTCTCTCTCTCTCTCTCTCTCTCTCTCTCTCTCTCTCTCTCTCTCTCTCTCTCTCTCTCTCTCTCTCTCTCTCTCTCTCTCTCTCTCTCTCTCTCTCTCTCTCTCTCTCTCACACACACACACACACACACACACACTTTGCTCTTCATTCTCGCCGTTGCCTTGTGAAGTTTGTAAAGAAAAGTTGTTCATAGATTTTAGCTTCATTTTAGAAGATAGAAAAAGAAAAGTTCTCGTAGATCTTATGTACAATGTTGCCTACAGTTATTAGCCACTTCCACCCTTGCTCCATTGCGTATCGAGTGCGCTTCCGTCTTTATCGCAACTCTTTAGGCCAAGCACATACTGAGCACTTCTCCATCCTCAATGCCATGACTACTACTGCTAAGAAGGAAGATTTGATGAAAATGGAAGACAAGCTCACCATAGCCATCAAAGAAAACAAGATGGTGGACTCCACTATCACCACCATCATCAACTTCCTCTCCAAGCTCGAGAAATAAGCAGAAACCTATCACAAGGAGAGGGAAAGATGGAATAAAGAGAAAGAGGGGTGGGAGTGCGAGCGAAAGCAGGAGAAAGAAGAATGGACTAAGGAGAGAGAGAATATGAAAGAGGAATTGGAGCTCCTCAAAGCTTCGATGGTCTCTCTCACACCCGAAGAAGGAGAAATTAATACGAACACGCCGAAAGCTCTCAAAGAAGAACTCACCAAAGTCTTCACCTTTTGTATGGAAAACAAGCTAAAAGCTACCAAAGATGGGTGGATCGGTGTAGTGAAGAAGAACATAAAAAAGAAGCCAAAGAGGAAGCATGAAAGGAAGAAGCCCTCATCGTACACACCACCCTTGAGGAAGAGAAGATGAGACAAGCCCGCCATCTCAATGTACACATCACGAGTATTGTAAAAAAAGAGGGCTCTACCTCCGAGTCCGATGGAAAGACACTATGCAAGATGCTCGGCGACGAAGAGGAGTCCCCCCCCCGTTCACCAAGTCTTGAAGAGCGGGACGAGACCCCACGAAGAAAAGAGCTCTCATTCTACACTTCCCTTCCGAAGTCGTAAGGTCCCACTTTCGTCTACAAGAGGGTGATTTTAAGAGCACTTGACGGCCCCCCATCTATCTTTATGATGATCTCACACCCATGCAAGTAGCACATCGCCGTGCATGCATGCCGAGGGTACACGAAGCTCGCAAAGAAGAAAAGAAGGCTTCATATAGAGATGGTCGTGTCATCATTGATCGCAAGGCAATCCCATAGGAATTCAAAGCCTATGAGACACTCGAGGAGATACACCTTGCAATTTGGAACTGCAATGGAGATCTATGGACACACTTAAAGAGGTTGGAAGAGGTGCAGAGAGGCAGAGACATCATTATACTAAAAGAGACACGTGAAAGCCCATACCGAAGCCTACCTCGTGTTCAGGGTTTCCAATGGGAATCCACATACAAAGAGTGTACAGGCCAGCCATAGTTGTTCGCAATGTTTTAGCAACATCCAAGGCAACGCATTGCTAACGCGTTAGAAACATACCAATGTTTGGGCCTAGATGTTGCTAAAACATTGTGAACGTTGTTGGACGATTCATTCTTCGACTTGACTAATAGAAAAATTTAAAAATTTTACTTCTAGATTGGTTATCTCCAAAACTCTCTCAAACATTTTTTATAAGTTTCTTTTATTTGACTAATCTCTCTAGTACCTGCATGGAGCAAATCTATGAAGATGTAAACTGATCACACCTCATCATATGAATGCTTATGTTTATGAATATGGATAAGTGTGTCTATATACATATGTGTGTGAAAGTGCATGATTACTCAATTACATGAGACCACCTATATATCCTACATGTGCATACGTTATTAGGTTTTATCCTAAGTGTTTATGTAGTTGTGTGCTTGTGTGTATGGTACCCATTTGTATGTGGAAGTATGGGTATAAACCTATATATCTATCTATATATATGAGTATTTAAGTAAGTATGTGAATGTGTTTTTAGGGTTTAAGTGTGTATATGTATGTATAGGGTGTGTATGTGTGTGATCATTTTACATATATGTGATGTGTGTGAACATTTGATTTAACAAATATATGATTACGGTTAGTTAATATATCTTATATCTTATACACATAGTTAATATACCTTATATTATGCTTTAATTATTTATCATAATAGTGTGTGTGTATGTAACTATTAAAGTATTTAAGTATATTATTCCTTACTGTGAACCTAAATTAAAAAGTATTAAAGAATTCTATTAAAAAAAAAAGAAGAACAAAAGAAATAAAATCGATTTAAATATGTGAGATGTGTGTTAATTGTGGGTTAAAAGAGTGGTGTGAGTGAATTATGTGATTAAAGTATGTGAAAGAGTGGTGTAAATGAGTTATGTGATTAAAGTGTGTGTGTGTGTGGTGTGAATGCAGGAATTAAGAAGTGGTGTGAGTTAAAAGTGGTGCATATGCATATTGTGTGTATGTTATCTAGTGGTGCATATGCATATTGTGTGTATGTTATCTAGTTAAAGTGAATGTGAAAGTGAAAGTATCTGACTATGTATATATATGAGATGTTAGTATTATATTTCCCTTATGATTTTTTTTGTAGAGAGCATTGACGAACATTGACGAGCATTGACGAGCAGTTGAGATCGGAAGTTTGGAGTTGCTTACGTGCCGCTTCTTCCACTTTACTTATATCAATTCTTTTAACTTAAACTTGTATTAAGGATTTTGATGATTTATCCCAGCATTCGTACTTATTGTTGTATGAGGTTATTGAAGTAGTTTTCATTCATTAGCAATTATCAAGAAAACAGTTTTGTAGTTTCCATTCATTAGCACTATCAAGAAAACAATTTTAGATTCACTTAATCAATTGGTAATTTATATTGTTCTATATTTGTTTCTGATGTCTGTAAGTAATGAGTCTACGAATGAGTACAGTGATTTGGTGAACCCGATGTGAATCATGACAATTGCGTGCTTAGGATTATTAGGAGTGTTTCAGTATTAATTATAATTTAACTTTTATATTCTTCTTGTTTGCAAGTGAGGTAAAGCCTAGTCAAATCGCAAAAGACAAGTCAAGATCTTGCTAGCACATCCTTTTCCCTAGTTGTTGAGGGCTATTCTCTAGGGAACTAAGAACCTCCACAAGAAGAGGGACATTCAAAACGGAGGAGCCTCATCTCTTCTTTCCCCCCTCATCGACAAAAGAAGATCATTATTGCACGATCATTTCTAGTTTTGTACTTAGGAATTATTTATAAAAAAAAATTTGTAAAGAAAAACAAATATCACTGTGCACATTAAAGCTTCTACATCGAACAACTTAAGGTAAAGAGTTTTCAAGTTTTGTCACTTTAGTACAAACACATCACTTGCTCTTGCTAAACATAAAAGGGTTGTTTTCACTTCACATTGCATTAGGAAAGAGTCATTACACTTGCATTTGCAAATCATTAAAACATCATAAAAGATACTATTTTTGTTTAGCATTGCATAGATCATAGGTTTTTTAGAAAACAAAGGAAAGCTTTATAATTTGCACAAAAAGATTTACTTTATTACTGCACGAAAAAATTTTTGTTCTAGAAAGATAGTGTTAATTTCTCTCTTTAGTTATTTGCTATTATTCCTACTACTTAAAATTTCAAAAACAAATTAAGAAACTTACAAAAAGAATACAAAAACACAATTTCCATTAAATATTAATTCAAACTAGAGTAATTCAATCTCGAAACCAAAGTAAAAAAGTTGAGCATTTTAAATATATTGATAGAAAAGCCTAGGTTTTAGTAAAGTCAAAATTCTTGGCTTTATCATCTAGAGATAGTTTAAGACAATTTAGAGAGCTATTAGAGCCGCTATTATAGACTTACTACTCCATTCTAGGCGATATCAAGAACGCAAGATGGAGGAAGTGCTTAAAAATATGATGAAAGAAAAACAAGGGGCACGGTCTGTGCAAGCAATCCTACGAGGAAAGGGTAAATTCACTAGGTTGAATATCACTGAATACCTGGATGCATTTGAAGAACAAGCGCAAATCCAAGGATTACCTGACAATGAACTCGTAAAGTACTTCGTGATGTAGTAATCCATACTTGAAAGTATCCATGTGCATGCTAGTAAACCTTGGGCTGAATTTAGGAAAGAACTTCATAAAATGTTTTTCTTGAGGATTTTAGTCAGCACAGCTGAAAAGGATTCTTGAGATGAGTGAATTCCCCTAAGACTAATGAGTCTCTAACTCATCTTCATGGTGAGTTTATGAGACAATTTGCTCAACTTCGTGAGGAAGACATTAAATCCTGACCTTATTATTCACTTCCTCAAGTGAAATAGACACTGTAGCTCAAATGAAACAACGACAATCTGTTCTTTATGAAAAACCTATTTCTACTCAACCTAGGGATTTACCTACAACAGGGCACACTAATATGCCAATGCCTGCAATTGCAGCTACGGCTAATGTTGCAGTTGCCCCTAAGGCTCCAATCGAATTTCAATTAGATATTTTGTTTAAACAAATGGAAAATGTAATGAATATATAAGCATCTCTTTCCAAAGAGGTTGCTCATGGAATACACTTTATTGTTTAATTGAAGAGCTTTATTGTCAAACCATACCTTTTACCAAGCTCTTCTATTCTTCGCTCTACTTCAGCTCTATCCTCTGGACTCAATATCTTAAGGAAGTGAATAATAAGGTCAGGATTTAATGCATTCCTATCTTCCTCAGGAAGCTGAGCAAATTGTCTCATAAACTCACCATGAAGATGAGTTAGAGACTCATTAGTCTTAGGAAAATTCACCCATCTCAAGAATCCTTCTCGGCTATGGTGACTAAAATCCTCAAGAAAAAATATTTTATGAAGTTCTTTCCTAAATTCAGCCCAAGGTTTACTAGCATGCATATGGATGCTTTCAAGTATGGATCCAGTGACTACACAGCCGAAGTACTTTACTAGTACATCGTCAGGTAATCCTTCGATCTTCGCTTTTTCTTCAAATGCATCCAGGTATTTAGTGATATTCAACCCAGTGAATTTACCCTTTTCTCGTAGCATTGCTTGCACAATCCATGCCCTTGTTTTTCTTTCATTATATTTTTAAGCACTTCCTCCATCTTGCATTCTTGATATCCCCTAGAATGGAGTAGTAAGTCTATAATAGCAGGCTCTAATAGCTCTCTAAATTATCTAAAACTATCTCTAGATGATAAAGCTAAGAATTTTGACTTTACTAAAACCTAGGCTTTCTACTTATTTTCATTTATCAATATATTTAAAATGCTCAACTTTTTAACTTTGGTTTCGAGATTGTAATTACTCTAGTTTTTTTTTTTTTTTTTTTTTTTTTTTTTTATGTTTTTTCTTTCTAACCTTTAAGTTTTTTACCTCAAATTTTACTCTAATGGAAATTGTGTTTTTGCATTCTTTGTAAGTTTCTTAATTTATTTTTGAAATTTTTAGTAGGAAAAAAAGAAATAATAGCAAATAACTAAATAGAGAAATTAACACTATCTTTCTAGAACAAAAAATATTTTCGTGCAGTAATAAGTAAATCTTTTCGTGCAAATTATAAAGCTTTCCTTTGTTTTCTAAAAACCTATGATCTATGCGATGCTAAACAAAAATAGCCTTTTTTATGATGTTGTAATGATTTGCAAATGAAGTGTAATGACTCTTTCTTAATGCATGTGAAATGAAAACAATCCTTTTACTTTTACACACATAATAAATACACACACATAAATTATGAATTAAAAGTAGAGATGCTACATGTCGTATGCATATGCATACATACATATTACATACATACATGCATACATCATGCATGCATACATACATACAAGTACATGCATATTACATACATACATATATCATGTGTATTTGTAATTACATACATACAAACATACGTATATAGCATAGGACATACATGGACATATAGTATAGATTATTGAGTCTAGATTAGTCCCTACACAATTAGACATTCACGGTGATGTCTGTACCAAGTAGTCAAATCAAACATCATAGAAGAGTATCCTTGG
>MU264429.1:0-20000 GCA_020310875.1 Ceratopteris richardii
CTCTCTCTCTCTCTCTCTCTCTCTCTCTCTCTCTCTCTCCTCTCTCTCTCTCTCTCTCCTCTCTCTCTTCTCTCTCTCTCTCTCTCTCTCTCTCTCTCTCTCTCTCTCTCTCTCTCTCTCTCTCTCTCCTCTCTCTCTCTCTCTCTCTCTCTCTCTCTCTCTCTCTCTCTCTCTCTCTCTCTCTCAGTTCACAGATGGCAGGGAAGTACAGTAGATTACGTCATGGGGTCCAGAGAGGCCATCCACCTACTTACCTCATTCACCATCCCACCCATACCCATTGGGGCCGATCACACATACCTCGCACTCTCCCTGAAGGGAGACACCCCTACACGCATACCCGCAGCACGCATCCCACACACCACCATCCACTTCACACACGAGCTAGCTCACAATATATGCGGCTCGAGTCGAGCAGGGTCTTCTCTTACTTCATCCTGACACTCCACTATCCCTACTCACCTCTCAGATAGCATCAGTTCTTCAGACATCAGCCATCAGCTCCTTCCCACACACCATCCATTCTCGTCACACACCTCCTCCCGGGACTATGCCACAACATCGTTGGTATGATGAGGATTGCAGAGATCTTTACCGCCGACTACGAGCCCAGCGAGCATTGGGAGAGATCACAGAGAGAGAGGCCAAGGGACAGATGAAGACTCTCACACGTCGAAAGAGGCGAGCCTTTGAGGAGGCACAGGAGCTTGAGCTATACCATCTCTTTATGAGTATGGACAGTGCTGCAGCATGGCGCAGCCTACGAGAGCCACGCCCGACCACACCTATTGGAGACCCACACACATGGCATGATTATGCTCAGAGGTTATATGAGGTACCTAGGCAACCTCCCATTCCCCAGCCACTTGAGCCTCGCCCTACTAGTTCTTCTCTCTTCACAGCAAAGATGGTTGAGAGGGCCATACGACGACTTCGACATGGACGTTCGACAGACCACGCAGGATTACAGAGCGAGCATCTCATATATGCAGCCTCCACTATAGCCCCGTTGATTGCACATGTCTTCAACCGGGCTATAGGAGAGGGCTTCCCAGAGGAGTGGACTAGGCACACCATTGTGCCTATCCACAAATCTGGCGACACCCTGGATCCAGGGAACTACAGGACCATCATGATTGGCCACACCATGGCCAAACTATACGGTGCCATACTTGAGGCAGAGCTCAGTTCATATGCAGAGACTGAGGGGCTACGAGCACGAGGCCAAGCAGGTTTTCGACGAGCTTTCTCTACTATTGATCACATCTTCATTCTGCGCTGCCTCATTGATGGGGCAAGGGTGCGGAAGAAGAGGCTATATTGCTGCTTTGTGGACTTCCGCAAAGCTTTTGATACAGTGCCGCGAGAGAGGCTCTTCCAACGCCTCCAGAGCTTGGGAGTACCATCAGGGATGATTTGGGCCATCTATGCACTCTATGAGCAGGTGACTGGGAGGGTACGGTGTCCAGGAGGTATGTCTGAGGCCATTGCTAGCACCATCGGTGTTAAGCAAGGCTGCCCACTCTCTCCCACTCTATTTGGTCTCTACATTGACGAGATTGAGGACTACATTCTCCGAGCTGGAGGAGAGGGTGCAGACCTCGCAGGTACACATGTCCACATTTTATTATATGCCGATGACATTGTCTTGATTTCAGAGTCACCCGACGGATTACAGCGCCACCTTGAGGCCCTGGATGAGTTTTGTACACAGAGGGGCTTGACAGTAAACCTTGGCAAGACCAAGGTCATGATCTTCCACACCTCCCCCATGGTGAGGAATGGAGCAGGATTCAGAGCTAGTGGTGGACAGATTGAGGTGGTCACTTCCTATGTCTATCTCGGAGTCACATTCACGAGCTTGCCTGGCCCCTTCAGCATGAGACAGGCAGCCACCGATAGACTCACACGCGGATATGCAGCTTTAGCCATGTTAGAGCGGAGATGTCACCAAGCACACTTCCAGGAGCCCCGCACGAAGGGCTGGCTATTTGACACACTGGTCAGACCAGCTATGATGTATGCTGCGACGGTTTGGGCCCCAGGTCTCACAGTCACCCAGTGGAGTGCGATCGAGAGGCCACAGGTACGTATGATCTCGCGATTATTTCGTGGGAAACAGTCGGTGCCACATGACATCATCAGGGCAGAGCTAGCTGCACCACCCATGGCAGTAGAGGCACTATTCCAGACTATCTGCTTTATTCAGAGGATTAGGGACCTCCCTACAGATAGACTCACACACAGAGCTCTTGAGGCATCTATACAGATATCAGAGTTAGGATATGAGAGAGCTTGGTACACTCAGGTTAGAGTCTGGTTTGATAGTCATGGACTTGATATGGACAGATTGCCGCCTTTTCAGTATGACCCAGACTCACCTCACATCCACCTCTCTCGTCGTGAGAGGAATGTTGTGCTCAGACAGGATCTCTGGCAGCTCTACATTAGTCAGACATGGCACACACCACACATGGGATCGAGACTATCGCACTATCGAGACCCGTTCATAGACATACTAGCTGACGGTTTCATCCAGCGACCACGCTACATGGATACTCACATGCCTCATAGCTTGAGGGTAGCGATTGGCCAGCTGAGAGTCTCATCACACCGACTCGAGATTGAGACGGGCAGAGCCGCAGACATTCCCAGAGAGGAGCGGATATGCAGAGTATGCAGAGTAGAGATGGAGGATGAGGAGCACTTTGTATGCAGATGTAGCGCATATGATGGCATCAGAGCCAGATACGAGACTCTGTTTGCAGGGCAGCCCACCCTCCGAGAGATCATGGACTCTAGAGACCAGCGACAGCTCGGGCGATTCTTACTAGAGATACAGAGTCACAGAGATTCCCTACTCCAGCCTACTGTAGCACTCCATACAGGAGGGAGACAGAGTCAGCTCACTGACTTCTTTATTCCACGACGTGCTGCAGCCCTCCCCCCCTCAGCCCACATACCGAGCGGGGTGACTCTTCAGCAGGCTCAGATATCTCGAGCTAGGAGACGACCCCGTGATATAGGATATCGGGCCCCGAGACTTCACCGACACCAGATTGCGGAGATCCAGGATTGTGACCATCGCGCCATGGAGGAGAGACGATCCCAGATGATGGCCGATCCCGTTGCATCCATCAGGGTGGCCCTGACTCCACCTCCACCTATGTATCACATATTACATCCCACCCACTAGCACAAGATGGAGCTAGTTAGTCGTTTTAGATGCATTCTCATGGTTGTTGTACTACCCTTTTGCATATAGACTATCATAGATATCGCACTCCATACACCCCCCACCACTTTCATGGGTATCCCCACATGCACACTACGGAGATCTATATCAGCTTAACCAGTTTCTTTTCAGCACTTTTATCTTTTCTGATTGACAGAAGATACACCCATGTACATCGATTTGTCTCATAGGCCGAGTTCGGCCTCCTAATAGACGTAAAAACACTTTTCTTTCTCTCTCTCTCTCTCTCTCTCTCTCTCTCTCTCTCTCTCTCTCTCTCTCTCTCTCTCTCTCTCTCTCTCTCTCTCTCTCTCTCTCTCTCTCTCTCTCTCTCTCTCTCTCTCTCTCTCTCTCTCTCTCTCTCTCTCTCTCTCTCTCTCTCTCTCTCTCTCTCTCTCTCGCAGATGGTTTCATCCAGCGACCACGCTACATGGATATCTACTTGAGGGTCTCATCACACCGACTAGAGATTGACATAGGCAGAGCCACAAACATTCCCAGAGAGGAGCGGCTATGCAGGATATGCAGAGTAGAGATGGAGGATGAGGAGCACTTTGTTTGCAGATGTAGCACATATGATGACATTAGGGACAGATACGAGACTCTGTTTACAGGGCAGCCCACCCTCCGAGAGATCATGGGCTCTAGAGATCAGCGAAAGCTCGAGCGATCCTTACTAGAGATTCAGAGTCAGAGAGATTCTCTCCTCTAGCCTACTGCAGCTGCCAAGACACGAGGGAGACAGTCAGCTCACTGTCTTCTTCATTGCACGACGTGCAGCAGCCCTCCCCCCCTTGGCTCACACATCGAGAGGGGTGACTCTTCAGCAGGCTCAGACCTCTCGAGCTAGGAGACGACCCCGTGCTATAGGATATCGGGCCCTGAGACTTCATAGACACCAGATTGCAGACATCCAGGCTCGTGACCATCGCGCCATGGAGGAGAGACGATCCAGGATAATGGAAGATCCTGCTACAGCCATCAGGGAGGTCTTGACTCCACCTCCACCCATGTACCACATCTTACACCCGCCCGCTAGTACAGGATGGAGCCAGTTAGTCGTTCAGATGCATTATCATGCTTGTACTATCCTTTTGCATATAGGCTATAGATATAGCACTGCATTCACCATCCCCCCCTCCCACTTTCATGGGATATCTCTACACGCATACTACAGAGATCTATATCAGCCTTGCCAGCTTTTTTTTCAGCACTTTTATCTTTTCCGATTGACAGAAGATACACCCATGTACATTGATTTGTCTCATAGGCAAAGTTCGGCCTCCTTATAGACGTAAAAACTCTCTCTCTCTCTCTCTCTCTCTCTCTCTCTCTCTCTCTCTCTCTCTCTCTCTCTCTCTCTCTCTCTCTCTCTCTCTCTCTCTCTCTCTCTCTCTCTCTCTCTCTCTCTCTCTCTCTCTCTCTCTCTCTCTCTCTCTCTCTCTATATATATATATATATATATATATATATATATATATATATATATATATATATATATATATATATATATATATATATATATATATATATATATATACACACACACACACACACATATACATACATACCATAGTTTTAAAAAAACTCGTTTGTTTTTGCTTTTCAAAGAACGTTTGGGACGTCGGAGCATTCCGGATGTCCTAATTCGTTTATTTGGGCATGTTTTTCTTTTTGGGAAAAAAACTCCTCCATTTTAGGTCGTTTTTACCCACGAGCTGCGCATCGAGTGTGTGGAGGACTTAGAAGTGAGTGGAGAAGCCCTCAATGTTTATGCATACTTTGAGTTGCACACTTTTTCCATCTCTTGCCATCTCTTGTTTTGCACATATTGTTGCCCTCTAGAGTCTAGACTCTCTTGAGTCTTCCCTTCTTTGCACATAGTTTCAACTTTCAGCCCTCTAAGCTCTTTGATTTCTCTCTCTTTGGGACACATAGAGAGAGAGAGAGTTTCAGCCGTTCATTATTTTGCAAGTTTCACCATGGGTAGAGCCCCCGATGTCATCCATAACCATGTGAAAATTCATAGCCCCACCTCTTGGGAATGCAATTATTGCAAGGGTATTTATGGTGGCTCGGCATCCGGCACGAAAAGTCATCTCCTTGGGTTGAGAGGAAGAGGCATTGGAAAATGCACTTCCATACCTCAAAAAACCGTAGAGGAGTTGACTGCTCAACTCCAATTGAGCCGAGGGGTGGGTAATTTGCCTATGCCTCCATCGTATGAGAGCACTGTGGGTGCAGGTAATGAGCCTCCTCATGATGAAATCCTATCTCCTCAAGTTTATGATCACAATGCAAGTAAAATGCCACGCACAGAGAGTATAAGTTTCATTGGTGCCAATGCCTCTCCCTCTTTTTCACGTCATCCATCACATTCAAAGATCCCTGATAGTAATATATTCATGAGAAAGAGGCAATATAAAAGATGGAGTGCAAAAGCAACATATGGAAGAGGCCACTAGAGAGTTGACCAAATTCTTCATTCAATGTGGCATTCCATTTAATGTTGCTAATACTCTTCCATGGAAGAGGGCAATGAAATCCATTAGTAGAATAGGTGTTCCTTGGGAGGGTCCTTCAAGACAAACCTTGCGCGCTACTGAGCTCTTAAGGCAAACAAAGTTGGTAGATACTGAAATGTTATCCCTACCATCTGTATGGGAGAAATATGGATGCTCTATTCTGTGTGATGGCCGATTGGACATTCGTAGAAGGAATGTTTATAACATCCTTGTGTCCTCTTGCAAGAGCACAATGCTTTTATGTGCTATACAGCCCATGCACCAGACATAGTAGTGACAGGTGAATTCATATTCTCACATGTTAAGAAAGCCATTGAGGATGTGGGAAGTGAGAATGTAGTGCAAGTCGTGACCGACAATGGTCCCAACGGCGTGTCGATGGGGTGTATGATTGAAGAGGCATACCCCAAGATTACATGGACACCATGTGCATCCCACAGTTTAGATTTGCTTATGGAAGACATTGGGGCACTTCCATGGGTGAAGTCGATCCTTGATAAAGCAAAATTCATTGTGAAATTTGTCACTACTAAGCCAAAAGTATTGAACATCTTTCGTGCCCACTCTACCTTGGATTTCCAGAAACCCTCTATGACACGGTTTTGTTACATGTATATAGTACTTGCTAGAGTCGTTAGAGTAAGAAAAGGGCTTCTACGTACGGTGGTGGCTGAGGATCGATATAACATTCAGGAGGTCAGAGGGGACACAGTTCTCAGCGCTCATTATGGGAGATGATGAGTTTTGGACGAAGGGAGATACGTTGGTAGTTTCCATTCAGCCAGTATACAGTGTTCTTCGCATCATAGATATGGAGGGCAGCACACTTGGTCTTGTCTATGAGTACATTGATCGTATACAAGAAAGCATCCAAAAAGTTGTCGGACTCTCGGACATTGAGTAAGTTTGTCAATTGATCAATCATCATATGATGTAGTAATAGTAATTTATCATGATTCACATGTATGATGTTTATAACTTCATTCTTTATTATATAGGAAGACCACTTTATGTGATGCAGTGAGAAAAAGATGGGATTGGTTTCATAAACCAATCTATGCCGTTGCTCATATTCTTCATCCATTATGGAGAAGTGAGCAACAATTTACACACATTGAGCTAGAGGATAGCTCGATTGACTACTCATGCGATGGAGCGGCGGTGATGTTGGTAGTTTGTCACAGTTAGAGAGTGAGAGATTGCAGTTCCGTAGCATGGAGCGCTACTTTGGACAGCCCACTGCACGGCTACGCGAGAACCTAGTTGCTCCGGTCACATGGTGGGAGAAATATGGAGTGAGTACTCCACTATTGGTAAGTATTTTTACCATTTGAATCTTTCAAAATCCATTTGAATCTTTCAAAATCCATTTGAATCTATTTTTTTATGAATCATGATCTATTATTTATTTTCTTCACGAATCATAGCGAAGATTAGCCTTGCGAATTCTTTCGCAAGATTGTAGCACAGGTCCTGCAGAGAGGAATTGGAGTACATGGCTCTATTCCATACGAAAAAAAGGAATAGATTGAGTCCTCAACAACTTGAGAGATTGGTTTATTGCCATTGTAACATCAAGTTGTTAGAGACTAAAGGGATCCACATAGCCCCACTACAGGTGAGTTGTACCTTTGAAGTTTTATGAAAGCTTAAGGCTATTTACTAGAGTCTAGACTGAATTTTGATTAAAAAACTGAATTTTGCAGGTGAATGTTGATCTAGTTGATATTAGTAAAGTCAAAGATATTCCTCAAATCCCTCAGGAAGAGAGGGATATCTTTGCCATGCTTGCAGAGGAGTCTCAGAGATTTGTACGACAGACTCATAGCCGCACTCGATCTACACGTAGGTGAATTGTAAATTTGTAATACAATTACGTACTAACTTCTAAGATCTACATGTAACACAAGTATGCCCATTGCTACGATTTTCTCTCATATATATGCATTGTTTATGTAGGTGATCCATCATTACCGTCCACTAGCCGGCATCCACAAAAGTATGTTTGAAGAAGGGATGGACCACGTCGTGGAAGGGGTGGTGGATCCTCTACCACTCAGAGAGATCATCCAGTTGTTCGAGAGGATTGGGAGCAGAATTAAGCCTCATCTTCTAATGGAGATGATGACTTGGGACAAGAGATTGTTGAGATTGCAGTTACATTTGGACATACAGACTCAGATAGTACATCTTCATGGGCTAGCACATTTGATGATCAGCTAGTAGAAGATGTCTCTACCGAAGACATTGCAGAGTCATCTTAGACTTTAGTTTGTATAGCATGCTTCATATTTTCTAGACATAGTGTGATAGTGATAAGTTGGATCATGGATGTATCTTGTTGGATTTAGACTTATGACATGGTTTTACCATTTTTGTATGAGACTTGAGTCATGACTCATGAGTCATGACATTCACGATTCATCATTCATATATACATTCTGCTCTAGTATTGTCTTCTAAGTTCTATAAGGTTGTAGATTAAGTTTTTTATGTGTTTTTAGCACTAGATATGTAAATGAATTCTAGACATGCATTATTCATGGCTTTTTGGGGGGAAAAAAAATTTAATGTTGCGACAAAATATAATACTCGTTTTTTATTTCCATTTTTTTAGTACCCTACCTACTAAACGTTTTAAAACCCATTTTTAAAACTCGTTTTTAAAACTCACTTTCTACTATGATACATACACATACACAATATAATACTCATTTTTTATTTCCATTTTCTTTAGTACCCTATCTACTAACAGATACAGATACAGATACAGATACAGATACAGATACAGATACAGATACAGATACAGATACAGATACAGATACAGATACAGATACAGATACAGATACAGATACAGATACAGATACAGATACAGATACAGATACAGATACAGATACAGATACAGATACAGATACAGATACAGATACAGATACAGATACAGATACAGATACAGATACAGATACAGATACAGATACAGATACAGATACAGATACAGATACAGATACAGATACAGATACAGATACAGATACAGATACAGATACAGATACAGATACAGATACAGATACAGATACAGATACAGATACAGATACAGATACAGATACAGATACAGATACAGATACAGATACAGATACAGATACAGATACAGATACAGATACAGATACAGATACAGATACAGATACAGATACAGATACAGATACAGATACAGATACAGATACAGATACAGATACAGATACAGATACAGATACAGATACAGATACAGATACAGATACAGATACAGATACAGATACAGATACAGATACAGATACAGATACAGATACAAGATACAGATACAGATACAGATACAGATACAGATACAGATACAGATACAGATACAGATACAGATACAGATACAGATACAGATACAGATACAGATACAGATACAGATACAGATACAGATACAGATACAGATACAGATACAGATACAGATACAGATACAGATACAGATACAGATACAGATACAGATACAGATACAGATACAGATACAGATACAGATACAGATACAGATACAGATACAGATACAGATACAGATACAGATACAGATACAGATACAGATACAGATACAGATACAGATACAGATACAGATAACAGATACAGATACAGATACAGATACAGATACAGATACAGATACAGATACAGATACAGATACAGATACAGATACAGATACAAGATACAGATACAGATACAGATACAGATACAGATACAGATACAGATACAGATACAGATACAGATACAGATACAGATACTATATATATATATATATATATATATATATATATATATATATATATATATATATATATATATATATATATATATATATATATAGATAGATAGATAGATAGATAGATAGATAGATCGATAGATCGATAGATATAGATACATACATACATACATGCGTGCGTGCGTGCGTGCGTACGTACATACGTACATACGTACATACATACATACATACATACATACATACATACATACATACATACATACATGTCAATTTTTGCTCTATCCATGTGAACATTGGTTTTTAGGTGGCCTAGCTTGCTACATATAAAGCACGCAATTGGAATATCATTCCTACTTCTATTTCAACTTCCTATTAATTGACCTCCACATCTTCCTCTTCGACCTCCTTTTTGACCTTGCTTATATTTTTGGCTTTGTTTGTGGTTGGAAGGCCTCAAATCTTCCTCTTCCTCCACCTGAATAGCCTGCTTTTCCACATCTTCCTCTGGCACTTGCGCTTGCATACAATACTTAGGATCGACTTCTTCCCACATTCATGTAACTATTACGAAACACTTCTGAAGATTGAGTCTCAGATAGAAAATTATTGTAGTTTCAGATGAATTGAATAAATAGCCATGTGTGCAAAACAAAACATATGCAAAGGACAAAGTATCTTTAAAGCCTATTTTGAGTTCACTAGAGTGCTGTTTGTGTACTTGTTACCTTAAATTACCGCAAAGCTGCACTCTAGTTCAGGATTCTTAAAAGAGATGATGAGACTCACCTGAAGAAAATACATGTCCACTTAAGCATGACAGCTGCAAAATGAGTTGTCTTGCAGAGACACAAAGAGGAGAATCAATCCAATCAGTTTCAATAGAGTGTTCCCGAATGCAAGCATAAAAGTGCAGAATCCAGTTAGTATGGTTCGAGGATATAACGGACTCGTGCCAAGCTGCTCCTAGCTGACCCATGTCAAGAACAGGGAAAGAAAATTAACTTCATATTTCATTCTAATCTATAGTTTAAAAACAGATAGTTCCAGAAATCAACCTGCACGGCCATAGACATTTCCGCACGTTTAGAACTTGAAGTATCAGGCATGACAGAAAAAGCATTGGTTCTCAGCTTTTTGACAACCATGGTACCACCTGGCCCATGTGCCATAGTTCCTTGAAATTCCCAACTTAAGACTTGTGACATGAACCTCAATGCTGAAGTGCAAACATGCATCTCGAGCTGAGTTGCAGCTTTTTGCAGAATCTTATCAGCAACACCATACACTGCTTCGGAGGCCCATGCAAAGAATCTCTGACAAGACATCAATGTCATTTATCCTCAATAAGCGAAACAATGATAGACTTTGACAGCTAGTAAATGCAAGTGGTTACAATGAAAAAGTGAAATCTTTTCAAGAAATTGCCTGCAGATACTCGAGCTCTAACGATGCTCTGCAATGTTCATGAAATTCAGCAGAAAGACCCATAGCACTTGCTGTAGATGGTGAGAACTCAGATACCTGCATAAAATATAGAGTTTTCATCATTTCATGAGTTATCAATGGCTAGTATGATTAAGGTTTTCATACCAATGATTCCAGAAAGGTGATTCCTGCAATCTGGCCAGCCAAACCATGTGTACAAAGAACAGCTTGTCTAACCTGTTTAATAGAGAAACAGATCCAAGAAAGTTCATAATGTCATTACACACACACATGGAACTCTGCAAGCTCTGCAGAAAAAGAGAACAATATGTCAAGCTGGGTTTCAAAATAAAACCCAACAAGTTGAAATGATAGAACAAATCTTAACAGCATGGTGTGCATTTCATAAATAAATACTAAAAAGGGCCTGAACGTACTCTCGTTTAGAGTGAACATATGAGCACTTCTATGCAACAATCCGATGATTCACATGAGCGTGATAAATTGAAGCAAGTGAAATGAGGCACACAAAAGTTAATCAGATAATAGTAGAAAAGGACATCTAAAAGTAAGTGGTAGCAGTAATTGTTAGACAAAACCATAGAAGAAAGAGAAAAACAAAAGAAGCAGACTACAATTCAAAAACATTGAGCTAAAATAGCCAAAAAACAAACTTAATTGATTAATTTTCAAACAAACTTAGTAGATACAGCGAACTACAAGATGATGATGATTGACTATATACAGGCTATAGCAAAACTCTATGGGACAGCTCTTGACGCTAAACAAAAGATGCAAGCCTCGCAGCACTAGCATCTAGGAAGGGCTGACTTTCAACACATTGACATACTTCCTCAATCAAAGACATAATGATGCTTTGCTGTCTCATAAAGGAAGCTAGATCAGATATGTAAAAGCTCCAAACATCAAATGGACTCATGCAAAGCCTTCAATATTTGGACCATAAAATATGATTTGAGATAAAACATGTTTCACATGCATAGGTTACTTTTTCTCCCAGCCTTGGGTTAAAGCAAAAATGGTCACTGTAACCCACTCTAACTGTTCATAAAAGTGCATGCATTGAACGGATAGTTATACTGATCAAAGGGGCCCAACTCAGGTGAGATAATCCGATTTCTCCTTCAAGGATGCAAGGACACTGATATATGGATCTCCCACATTCACTGTGATGGCTCTTCCTTTCTTAGGCCACCCACCCCAACATGCCACTTAAAGTAGTTGAGAGACAATGGTCCAGGAAATGCAAATAAACATGTTAATAAAGGTATCCCTTTTCCACTCAGTGAATCACACAAGCCGGAATATTGGTTCATGGCTAAGCAGAACTTCTCAACAAGACTCTGATTGATGATGAAACAAAATCCCAAAATGACTCTTCAGCAGTGCATTTCTATTTTACTACATGTTAAACGAAAGAGGGGGAAAATAAATAAATAAAAAATCAAAAAATCTTCAGAAAAAATTTATATTCCTGCATCACAAAGCAATTTCCCAAAAAAAAAAAACAAAAAAATTAAAAGAGAAACAAAAAAAAACAAAAGAAAGAAGAAAAAAGGAGAGAAAGAAATAAAATTAATTTTGAAAACAAGCTTAATCACTGAATAATCCTCTCATCCAACAATAATTGGGCTTTTTACATAGGAAACCCTTTTGCAAGGTACAAATGGAAATTTTCCTTCATGGGAGCAAAAAAAACAATGCCTCGATATCCATGCATGCATTGAAGCACTCAAGGGTCCACTTCATCCTCTCAATGTAAATCTGTAGCACAGTATGGCAGCCACTGCAAAAAGAATTACCTCATCAAAGAAAGCCTCTTTCTCTGTTGCAACCATTTCCAACCTGCAATCACATATTTTTATTGAAATACATATTTACAACACAGAGAGAGAGAGAGAGAGAGAGAGAGAGAGAGACTATCTTAACCAGAAACACAACCGAAATAAATATCCCCTGATACAGTTGATGAACTAAAACAATTTCAAACTAGCCACTTTGAGCATTCATCAGATGGACAGACACTTCTTCAAGATAGGACAAAAAACATCTATTACACTTCAAAAGAACCATTCAGCTCTTGTCCTAGAAAAGTGCACTCCATGCTATGTATGGTCACAACCTTCTTCACAAAATTAAAGTGCTATATACTTGATATAGCTTGGGGATGAAACATAATCAGCCGAACCTTATCGAGAGCAACAATTCCTTACTGAAATTGCAGAAAGTTTGAAAGACAATGACATAAAAGATGCAGTGAAGCATTAAAAGACTATGTTGAAGGCAGTTCAAACTCAATCAAGCCATGCTCAACTCAGGCAACAATATACAAAGATACTCTACCATAGAAAAGTGACCACCAATATATTCTCCACGATCTAGGGTCTATGTGCAATCGATCCTTCGATCTATAATCTTTGGATAAGTACAAATGGTACTCCCAAAGGAAACCAAATGTTAAGAGTCTATGGCACACTAAAAAATCCACAGCTCCCTTTTGAGGAGACAACACAACCTTTTGCACATAATTGACCGATCTCCCATGCGAACCAAGTGTGAGGAGTTTTCCTATCACTAACAACTCCCTTTTAGGCACATCATGCAATGTACATAGCTGCCCCACAAGAGGGTGAGCTAAACTCAGTGCTACTAACGATGGAACTAATGACTATGATCCTCACCATAACTAGACTCCTCTCGTGACGACCGCAATGGCTTCCTCACCCGTGCACGATCAGAAAATTGTCTCATCATAGTGTCTATAGTGGGACTAGCTCTCCACTGTCGAGACTCTGGACAAGAGACAATGTACATGCACGTGTTGTGTGTTCAACCCCCACAAGCATAGCTCCATGTGCATCCCAATGGATACCTCAAGATTGAGGCTTCCATCCTATGCATGTATCACATGCTTAGTCTATATTAGCATGCCAATACATATATTCCTACACATATCTCATACAGGGTATCTCGAAACACATACCCTATGCTTGAACAAATATTGGTCCACTAGGGTCAAGGTGCATATGGTAGTGATGGGGCTTAATTGTCAATGTTTCCCCATCCTAATCCGTGCCTACTTCTCCTTATCTCAGAAGCAATCCATAATATTGGAATATCTTCCTATCATCTCCCTCTCACTGCGACCAATCGTAGAGGTACCCAAGACCCATGATTATCATGTCACAAAAACTCTCCTCTGCTAATTGCCTAATTCCAAAGATGGTAATCATATAGCAATCTCCTCAGAGAGAAACATGTACATAGTTTTATGCTAACTTCCTAACCCCAAAGATGGCAATCATATAGCAATCTCCTCATAGAGAAAGATGTACATAGTGGAGATCTCTATGGAACCAAAAATAGCACACCTCATAAATCCAAGGGTGACAATTACTCTCGAGTAGCACACTGTGTAAGGTATCTCATAAGTTCACCTCAACATACCCTCCAACAAGGTCAGGTCGACACAGGAACGTTCGTCAACTAGCTTCCACACCCATGCATTAGCTAGAATCATCGAGACTCTAGTGTCCCAAGCACATTCCTATGTGGCCCAAGGCATCTAATCAAACAGAAAGCTCATGGCTCACTATAAATAAATAGATCATCTTCCACCCCAGTGTCAAGAAAACATCAATGAACTCCTATGTCCTCCACATATGGACTAGAACCATGTTTGCTATATGGGTATCCTTCATCAAGAGAATTAAGGTACCAATAGCCAATCACAATCTCCAATGTCATGCCATAAACATGGCTCGCTCTAAAGGTGCACAACATCATGTGAATGATTGATTCATCCCATAGCACTACTCTACTTTTGCTAGTCCTTCATCCCTTAGGATGTCTTAACATAGAGAACGACCACCACATGTCTCTAACTCATGTAATTGTCTGAAGCCCACGTACTAGTGGTTATCCACTAGCTCCTTTGATAGAGTGCATCCACATCATGCCAAAAACAAAGACCAAAGCTTGGTCTCATGAGTGAAAAGATTGCAAAAAAAGAATGATGTAAACTTCATGCATGCTCTAGCAATCAAGCAAAAAAACATGCAAATGCTGCAACGAATCCAATTATACCAAGCGCATGCATCTTTCCCTAGCAATCAATTGAGAAAATAAATTCCTCGACCTCATGACAATACCACTATGCGACTCCCAAGGCCCAAAGTTCTGTCAAGAGATAAATTTCATTGGTGGCTCAACCCAAGGAATGAGCCCTCCGTCATATGTTAGATTTGATCGGTGGTCATGGATGAATAAGATCCTCTCTCGCATGGCAATCTTTGTCGATAATATAGCGGCGCCCAATATCCTCTCTCTCATGGCAAGCATCCTCTAACACTTGCCACAAGGTATATACAAGAGAAACATGTGTAGAGGTCACACTCCAAGTGTGCAAGTGCTTCCTATGATCCGCCATATGGCAATCCTCTCAACCTCCGTAATCATCCACTAATCCAACTCTGGTAGGTGAAATCTGTTGATATATTTAGGTAGTGATGTGTGTGAACACTCTAGGACCGTCGGGGCACTTTTTTCCCTGTATAGGAGGTTTTTTTTCCCCGTCTTGTATATACGCCTATTGCCCTAATGGGCTACTTATCTTTGTACATTCTCTAGTAATACATTGAGTCTTGTGTGTTGTGCTCCAAGCTTCTTCTTCTTCCTTGTGCTGTTCGCGTGCTTCTGCAGACGTCTAACTCCAACAATTGGTATCAGAGCAAGTTGTCGCCTCTTCTAGGGCGCCGTCGACACTCCTCCGTTTGCAGTCTCAGATTCGCACGAAATTTGGTGAGCATACTCAGGGTGTTTCCGATATCAAAACGGCATCGCTATGTGGTGCCGAAATCGCGATCTGAGCTCGTTTCGGCCTTCGAACGCACTATTGCAGTGCTTGTGCACGCTATTTCGTCCTTTTGTGCCAAAGGTATATACCAGTTTCTGTTCGCCAGTTTAAGCGTCTCGAAGTCTGCTACAGGTCTAGCAGAACTCGTATGGGTTGTTCCGTTCAACTTTTTGAGATACAATCAATTTTCTGCATCAAGGTATTTTAGTCACCGGCCATGGCTGAAAGCAGTGATGTATTCCGTACGTTGGCTGTTGAGGATAAGTTGGATGGTACCAACTACCCATTATGGGCTTATATGATGCGACATGTACTGGTTGCAAAACGATTGTGGAACATTGTGCAGGGTGTTGAAAGACGTCCTGTTACACCTGTAACGACAGGTACTGCAAATACAGGTGTTGGAGCGGATGAAGACGGTGTCGAAGATGATATTCCGCAGATTCCTGTTCGTGCTACTGTTTTTGTTGAACCTACTGCAGAGCAGATTCGTTGGGATGGCAGAGATGCCCAGGCACATGCATTGATAGCTTTGTCTGTCAAACGTGCCATTATTCCTCACATTCGCTCTTGCAGAACAGCAAAGGATGCTTGGGATACACTTACCACGTTGTACCAGGCTAGGAATGAGGCTCGTGTTGCTTACCTCCGAAAACAGTTGGAGAGTGAGCACATGAATGAAGGTGATTCTATGGACAGTTTTCTTACAAAGATCAAAGACCTGAAGGAACAATTGATTTCTGCTGATGAGGTTATACCAGATAGCTCACTTGTGCAGACCGTTCTGAATGGTCTTCCTAATTCATATCAGAGTTTTGCCTCTACTCTTCGGTTGATGATGAAAGGCATTCCGAATGCCTTGTCATTTGAGGAATTAGTCTCTGTTCTGTTGCAGGAAGATCAGTCCAGGCAGAACAGGTCCATTATGCGCGTTGCAGATCAAGCTTTCCTCGCTAATCAGAAGGGCAAAGGAAAATGGAGCTCTTCTACTAGTAAGCAGAAATCTGCAAATGCTGCACAATCGAAGAACCAGGATAAAGATGAGAAGAAATCAGAAAAGCAGAAATTGTTCTGCAAGTACTGTAAAGGAAATGATCATATTATAAAGAACTGTCCAAAACTGGATGCTAAAGAGGCAAAGAAGAAAGAGGCTGGAATGGTTGTTGCAGAGGACTCTACACCAAAAACAGAGTCTGCAAATCTTGTGCAGGAAGAAGAATGGGCGTTTACTACTTTCTCTAGTTTTGACCCATCTTCTCATGATCAGTGCATGTCTGCAGTAGACTCAGATGTTTGGTACTTTGACAGTGGGGCGACCAAACATATTACCTCGCAGCGCAGTTTCTTCTCTTCACTCGAGCCTGCCCCTACAGGGAATACCGTCACATGCGCCAATAACTCCTCTTATCCTTTTATGGGAGTTGGTAAGATCATTCTGACTACTGCTGATGGTAGTTCTTTCACTTTATCAAATGCTTTATTTGTGTCAGGGATCAAAAAGAATCTGTTATCAGTTTCTGCATTAGCCAAGATTGGCTTTGTTGTGAAATTCGTTGATGACAGGTGTACAGTCCATGATCTCTCAAATGGCGATGTGATTATTGCTTCTGGCATTTTATGTCGTGGGTTGTATAAGCTCATAGACTATGAAAGATCTGTGAATGATTCTGCATGTGCAGTTCATGATTCTCAAGCTATGTCAGATGCAAAGCTTTGGCATGCACGCTTTGGTCATCTGAATTTTGCTAGTTTGTTACGCCTACAAAAATCTGAAATGGTGTCCTCTTTGCCCAAACTTGAGGCACCTGGAAAACATGTTTGTGAAGGCTGTATTTTGGGCAAAATGCAGCGTTCTTCCTTTCCAAAAGATGGTTCAGTTCGGGCTACGCAGAAATTGCAGCTTGTACATAGTGATGTCTGTGGTCCTATGCAGACACCCTCTTTTGGAAATTACCTTTACTTCGTGACTTTCATTGATGATTTTTCTAGGCATGCATGGGTATATCCACTCAAAGCAAAGTCCGAAGTGTTCATGTGCTTCAAACAGTTTTTGGTTTTGGCTGAAAATCTGTCAGCATGTAAAATGGGCACCCTCCATTCTGATCGAGGGGGGGAATATATGTCTTCATATTTTAATGCATTTCTGGCTGAACGTGGGATAAAACACCAGTGTACAGTGCCGTATACACCTCAACAGAATGGAGTTGCTGAACGGAAGAACAGGTCTCTCATGGAGATGGCGAGGTGTATGGTCAAGAGTCGGGCTTTACCTCATAGTTTCTGGCTTGAGGCTGTCATGTGTGCAGCATATGTACTGAACAGGTGTCCCACTAAAGCGTTGCAGTCTATCACTCCATATGAGGCTTGGCATGACCGCAAGCCATCTATTGCTCATCTGCGTGTTTTGGTTGTTTGGCATATGCATTAGTGCCTGAACAACATCGCAGAAAATTGGATGATAAGGAAGTAAAATGTATTTTTGTTGGGTAGAGTTCTGGAAGTAAAGGCTATCCTCTGTATCATCCACAGACTAAACGCATTCTGGTTAGCCGTGATGTTGTCTTTGTGGAAGATGCTATTCAGCCGTTGCTTTCATGTACTAAGGAGACATCTGTTAGCTCCAAAGACATGTATGATACTTTGATGCCTCTTTTTACAGGTGGACAGGCTAGTGCTGGTCCTAATGAGGCAACTTCTCAGCCTTTGCAGGTTTCATATGATGATGCAGATCATTCCATTTCTGATGCAGATTTACATGATGCACTTGGTGATGAGAGAGCTGATATTGAGCAAGCAAAAACTATGCCAAAATGGCTGGTGCAGACTTTGCGTGACAGCAAATTAGATGCACCTTTGTCATATCGTACTCGTTCAGGCTCTCATAGTGCCTCCTTTGCATCAGATTGCTATGCTATGGCTGCATCTAGTCTCTGTGATGAGAATGAGCATGTTTCTTTTGATGAAGCACAGAATTCAGAAAATTGGATCGCTGCTATGCAATCTGAATATGATGCTATAATGAAGAATGGTACATGGTCTTTATGTGACTTGCCTCCTGGCAAGAAGGCCATTGGCACTAAGTGGGTATACAAGCTGAAGCGTAAACCCGATGGTACAGTTGACAGGTATAAGGCTAGGCTTGTTGCAAAGGGTTATGCGCAGGAAAGAGGCATTGATTTTGATGAGACCTTTGCACCTACATGCCGTATGACTACTGTTCGAAGCATTTGTGCACTTGCAGTCCATCATGGTTGGAATGTACATCAACTGGACATTAAAACAGCATTTTTGAATGGTGACTTGCATGAAGAAGTGTATGTTTTTCAGCCCCGTGGCTTTGTGCAAAAAGGGCATGAAAACCAGGTGTGCAGGTTAAAGAAGGCGTTATATGGTTTAAAGCAAGCACCACATGCTTGGTATGAGAAGATACATGCCTATCTGATTGCACATGGTTTTGAGAACAGTCCAACTGAAAGCACCTTATATGTTAAGCGTGCTCATGATGTGCTTCTGATCATTGTTGTCTATGTAGATGACATGCTACTCACTGGTCCTATTGAGAAGCATATTGCTGATTTCAAGGCTGATTTGCATGCCTCATTTGAGATGTCTGATTTGGGGCATTTGCATCACTATTTGGGCATTCAGTTTATGCACGTTGATGGTGGAATGGCTTTGTGTCAAACGAAATATATTGACACATTATTGCAGCGTTTTGGCCTTGAAGACTGTAAGCCTATTGCCACTCCTATGGAGACAGGTTTACGATTGAGTCTTCATGATGCTGGAGATGCATTTGATGCTGTTCTCTATCAGCAGGATGTTGGATGCTTGATTTACTTATGCATTACTCGGCCAGATATTCAGTTTGCTGTCTCACAGATGAGCAGGTTTATGCATTGCCCAGGAGTCACACATTGGAAAGCGGTTAAGAGCATCTTTCGCTACTTGAGTGGTACTCGGCTACTTGGGTTGTTTTATCCCAAGGGGGGTCACTACCGCCCGATTTGCATGCTTTTTCTGACTCAGATTGGGCTGGTTGCTATGACACTCGTATGTCCACCAGTGGTTTTTGCTTCATGCTTGGTAGCTCATGTATATCTTGGTTGAGCAAGAAGAAGCCTACTGTGGCCACTTCCAATTGTGAGGCTGAGTATAGGGAAGCTTTCACAGCGACTG
>MU264430.1:0-26919 GCA_020310875.1 Ceratopteris richardii
TTGAAGTTCATACACATATGAAGTTTCATGGAAACCATTGCTAGAAGAGCTTTATCTTTTTACAATTGTAAAAGTCAGTTATTTGACTTGAGAGAATCTTTGTAATCACCAACCAAAAAATCATGGAATTGTTAGTTAGAAGATCATCTAATTCATTGAGGGAATATTTCCTAGAATGAAGGATCACTTTCTAGAGAGAGCCAAAAGTTGAATTCAAATTCAAATTTGAATGTAACACTTATATAAAGTGACTTGAAAAAGCCACGGTTAGAAGACTCCAATCCCAAGAACTCCATTGTCATTGTGTAAGAGTGTGAGGCCTACATTGTAGCCTACACTATTCTCCATCATTAGGCTATGATTATCAAGCCAATGATCTTGTACAACATTGTTCATTAATACAATACATCTACACTGTTTATCTATGATATGTTTGTTAAAGTCATTCCCAACTCTCAATTTGTGTTGTTCATATCTCGGTCAATTCTTCCTCAACATCAATGATCTAAAGCTTGTTGGAATCCACTCCAAGTTATCGATGTGCTCAGAAATTTTTAAGCAAATCCATTCATCCAATTTGGAGAAACACGCATCAAAGCACTCATTGGTCAAACTCTGCAAAGGTCCTAAAAAATCGAGGGTAATGATATATTTGATAAATTGATTGCTCTGTGTGTAGTGCATCATTTCAAGTGATTCCACTTGGAATCATTAGCTTACTAAGCCACGTAGATACCTCTGAAAGGAAGTTTTCTAATTCCTACTGTACTGTAGCACCAAGCATTACAAGGAGGAGGTGTGTGATAAAAATAGAAGGTTTTCTTGGATCTTTCTATTTGGAAGTAGTCTGTTTTGATTAGATCTTTTCATACATCATTTCCAAAGTACATAGGCACTTTAATAGTGTCTTTGGAAAGCTACGAGGGTCCACATACGAACTCTGAAGCAATAAGGGGCTAGCACTTAGTAGGATTTGGCAGTACCTACTCATTTCATGGAGTGTCCATCCATCTATCCCAACAATGGTATCAGAGCACAGCTAAGGTAAAATGGGAGATGGTTTTTCCTTCTTTCATTGATAAATTGGATAGGAACAACTATCAAGCATGGTCCTTAAGGATAAAGACATACTTACAAGGAAGAAGCCTCTATGGATACATCTCAGGAGATGAGGAGATGCCCATATTTAGAACCAAAGGACAACCTACAAGAGAGGAGCATTAAAGACTCAACACTTGGTGTGCCAAGGATGCATTAGCAAGGTCCTACTTACTTAAATAAATCTCTAATTTTCTTCTTCCACATATTAGGATCTGTAAGACATCCCAAGAGACTCGGGAAACATTGTCTTCTTATTTCTCTTCCAACACAAGGGCTAGGAAGAACCAATTGTGGATTGAGTTTACCACTCAAAGAAAGCAACCTAAGCAAGGGATCTTAGAGTATGTGACCAAGGTCAAAGATGTATCAGATCAACTAGCAATCATAGGAGAAGAAATTGAAGAGGAATAGATTGTATGACAAGTAATCCATGGCATTAAAGCTGATGACAAATGGGAGAGCTTCACAACTGCTATGGACTTGTACATGGACATGCAGATTCAAGAACGTACAACACTCATGGGTCAATTATTGAATGGAGATTCATCACGAGATAATAGCTCTTCTGCCCTATACACTGATAAGAGTAAGTCCAAAGAGAAAGGGAAGAACAAAAAGGTTGAAGATGAAGGAACTACCTCCCAAGCCAACTATGCAGGGAGAGGTAGAACCTCAAGAGCAAAAGGCAGAGGAGGTAAGCAAGGAAAGGGGAGACCTTATAACTCCTCACCATGCAATATTTGTGGTTTAGCAAATCATACTACCGATGAGTATTTCAGGAACTTCAAGAATCAGAGAGGTAGAGGATATCAAAGAGGTGGATATAAATAATCAAGAGGGAGATTCAATCACCGTCAAGGATACAACAACAACTACAACAACAATTACAATAGCAACTATCAAGAAGGCTACAAATCAAGGAAGGATTACATCAACTACATAGAGGAGCAAGAAGATTCTCTTTTAATCATGAACATGACATCAAAACCAGGTATAATGATGACCATCTCTTCTACATTGACTCAGGATGTTCAAACCATGTGGTAGGCAATGTAGCTCTTCTCTCTGACCTTGAGGAACCAAAGGGTAAGCATCAGGTACAAACAGGTGATTCTTGGTAATTGTTGATACATGTAGAACCATAGGGTTCTATATGTACCAACAATTATGAAGAATCTGATGAGTGTTGGACAGATTGTGGAAAAGGGCTTGCAGGTTAGATTCAACCAATATGGAGCATTTGTGGAAGATCCCAAGCATGGGTTCAAGAGAATTGCAAAAGGAGGCAAATCAGGTAGACTATTCATTTTTGAACTTAGGATACAAGGAACATTGCACTTTATAGTTACAAAGATTAGACCTTATCAGAGCTTGAAATTTGGCACAAGAGATTAGGGCATGTTGGTGAAATAACTTTGAAACAAATATGTAGAGATCAATGTGTGCTTGGGATACCTAATGTATCCAAGCAACACATGATCTATAAATGTGGTGCTTGTCAGTTTCGAAAATCTCACAGGTTACCCTTCTCAAGGAAAGGCTACATGCATGAGGACTACCTAGAGCTTGTCCATACACATGTATGGGGACCAAGTAAACATCCCTCAATCTCTGGATCAAGGTATTATGTATCTTTCATTGATGATTACAGTAGGTGGACTGTATTGTACTTTATGAAGCACAGAGATGAAGTATTCAGTTGTTTTAGAAAGTATCTTGCACTTGCTGAGAATCAAACAGGGAGAAATCTAAAAAGGTTAAGGTCAGATGGAGGAGGTGAGTACTTCTCAAATGAGTTTGATATATTCTTGCATGAAAGAGGAATCAACAGAGAAATTACAACAAGGTATACCCTGAGCAAAATGGGGTAGCAGAAAGAAGAAATAGATTAATTGTTGAAAATAGCTACGTCAATGTTAAATGAGAAAAAACCACCTAACTACTTATGGGCAGATAATGTATCTACTGCCACTTATCTTGTAAATAGGTTGCCATCCAAATCTCTTGTGGGGATGACCCCATATGAAGCATGGCATGGTAGAAGACCTTCACTTGATCATTGGAGGATCTTTGGACGTGCAGATTATGTGCGGATTCCTTCTAAGATAAGAGGTAAGCTAGACGCTAAGGAAGAGAAATGCATCTTCATAGGGGATGATCTAAATCAGAAAGGATACAGGTTCTATAATCCTTCAAACAAGGGATTCATGGTCAATAGAGATGTTGTCTTTAATGAAAATGACTCTTGGTTTGATAGTGAATGTAGGAAATTAAAACTACCTTATGACTTGGAAGAGGAGTTTCCAAGCCTCACTAAAGAGGAGCCTACTCAAAATGAAGACATCAATTCAGATGCGAGGACATCATCAATCTTGAACAGTTCAAGGCATGGAAGGCCAAAGGCAAAGTCAAGATGAAGAAATTGGAGGATCATCCAATCAAGCAATTAGAAGATCACAAAGGGGGAGCAAGAAGCCAATCAGATATGGGTATGACACTTCCCTAGTTACTAAGCACTCTGTTTATCTTGCAAAAGATTTGTCAATTGAAGAACCAACATCATATGAAGAAGCAAAGACCAAGGGAGAATGGAAGGAAGGTATGGATGAGGAAATGAAGCACTCAAGGAGAGTAATACTTGGGAACTAGTACCAAAGGAGTCTATGAAGGTAATTGGTTCTAGATGGATCATAAGATCAAAAGGAATTCTGATGGGACAATAAGCAGGTACAAAGCTAGACTTGTGGCCAAGGTTTTGCACAAACCCAAGGAATTGATTATGAAGAAACACTCTCACCTATAGCCAAAATGCCAACCATCAAGGTATTCGTAATTGTGGCTGCATCAAAGAATTTGAACATGTATCAATTGGATGAATAAAATGCATTTCTAAATGGCTGGATTTCAGAGGAGGTATACATATCTCAACCTTCTGGCTATGAAGACCCAAACAAGGTAACATATGTATGTAAATTGAACAAAGCTCTTTATGGATTGAAGCAGGCACCTAGGACATGGAACCATAGGTTGACCATATACCTTCAGGATCAAGGTTTTGTCATGAGTAAAGGAGATACTTCTTTGTTCATCAAGGGAAGTAATTCAGAGGTAATATACCTATGTGTATATGTTGATGATATCATCCTCACAGGTAATGATGCTAATGACATCAAACAGATCAAGAATTAGATGATGAAGGAGTTCACAATTAGTGATCTTGGATCACATAAATATTTTCTTGGACTTGAGTTAGTTTATACTACATCTGGAATTTATATTACTCAAAGAAAGTATATATAGGATATGTTGAAGAAGTTTCATTTGCAGGATGCCAAAGTTGTAAGTAATCCAATGGAGGTAAACCTAAAATTAAGTGCTCATGAAGGTGATGTACTTGAGGACATTGCAGGTTACCAAAGCATAGTGAGAAGCTTCAACTATGCTACCTTGACAAGGATTGACATTGCTTATGGTAAGTGTTCTAAGTCAGTTATGCACAAGCCCAGGGCACCTCACTTAGAGGCTGCGAAAAGGATCTTCAAGTACCTTAAGAGTACTCAACATCATGGATTGTATTTCCCTTATACATTAGACTTGGACATCAAGATTTATTCAGATGGAGATTGGGCATGATGCAAAGATGATAGGAGGAGTACCTCAGGATACTTATCCTTTCCAGGTGATAACAATATCATGGTCTTTAAAGAAGCAATCTACGGTTGCTTTATCTTCTATAGAGGCAGAGTGTAGAGGATTGGCCAATGCTACTCAAGAGGCCATATGGATCAGATTGTTGTATACAGAATTAGGTCTACATACTACATCTCCGATGATTTTTGGAGACAATACATGCTCATTCAATCTTGCAGCAACTCCTATTTATCATGCCAGGACCAAGCATATAGAGGTCCACTATCATTATGTGGGAGAAAATCTATTGAGAAAGGATATTTAGTTGGCATATGTATCAACTAATATGCAATGTGCAGATTTGTTGACTAAAGCATTAGATAGTACAACACTTTGCAAGTTCAAAATCAATGATTGGATTGCAGGATATTAATGAAGATTGAAGATGAAAGACCAAGCCAAATGTTTGGCTTGAGGTAGAGCTATTGGTGCAAAGTCGAAGCCAACACATTTGGCTCGAAGTTCATACACATATGAAGTTCCATGGAAACCATTGCTAGAAGAGCTTTATCTTTTTACAATTGTAAAAGCCATTTATTTGACTTGAGAGAATCTTTGTAATCAACTACCAAAAACTCGTGGAATTCTTAGTTAGAAGATCATCTACTTCATTGAGGGAATATTTCCTAGAATGAAGGATCACTTTTTAGAGAGAGCCAAAAGTTGAATTAAAATTCAAATTTGAATGTAACACTTATATAAAGTGACTTGAAAAAGTCACGGTTAGAAGACTCCAATCCCAAGCACTTCATTGTCATTGTGTAAGAGTGTGAGGCCTACATTGTAGCCTACACTATTCTCCACCATTAGGATATGATTATCAAGCCAATGATCTTGTACAACATTGTTCATTAATACAATACATCTACATTGTTCATCTATGATATCTCTGTTATAGTGATTCCTAACTATCAACTTGTGTTGTTCATATCTCGGTCAATGTTTCACCAAAATCAATGATCTATAGCTTGCTCGAATCGGCTTCAAGTTATCTACATGCTGCCTGATTTTTGAAGTAAATCCATTCAGCCAATGTGGAGAAAAGCGCATCGAAACACACACTAGTCAAACTTTGCAGAGGTCCTAAAAATTTGGGGTAATGATTTATTTGCTAAATTGATTGTTCTGTGTATAGTGCATCATTTCAAGTGACTCCACTTGGAGTCATTAGCTTACTAAGCTAATGAGATACCTCTAAAAGGAAGTTTTCTAATTCCTATTGTATTGGTAGTAGTGTGCATTACAAGCAGCAAGTGTGTGATAAAAAATAGAAGGTTTTCTTGGATCTTTCTATTTGGAAGTAGTATGTTTTGATTAAATCTTTTCATACATCATTTCCAAAGTACATAGGCACTTTTATAGTGTCTTTGGACAGCTAAGAGGGCCCACATACCAACTCTGAAGCAACAAGGGGCTAGTACTAAGTAGGATTTGGGAGTACCTACTCATTTCTTGAAGTGTCCATTCATCTATCCCAACACATATACATATACATATACGTATACATATATGTGCATCCGACTCACAAGATCTTATGCACTCATGAAAAGTGAGACTAAGTAACCCTCACACATCCACAAGTGCACATAGTGGTGATTGTGAACACACACACATTAAATTATCAAATAGATACTATGAGTTGGGCAAGTGCATGGAAACATGTGCTTTAGTGATAATAGATGTGGGAAAGGGTGAAATATCAATTGAAATAGTGGTAATCCACTTCACATGACACCTTCTACATGCCGATTTGTGTCATGATAGTTGATGCAATAGTAAAAACAAAAAAAAACAATATCACTTCACTCTAATACCCGAAAAAAAATTCAATAGCAATCCTTTGAAGATCTTATTGAGATGCATTCATACTAGATCCGACTATTCTGCTCCAAGTTACACCTAAAAATATAAGTTTTTGGAATCACCTACCTACACCTAACAGCTCCCTTTGCTTCTCGACAAACACATGATATGAGAGAAAATGTCATGTGATTGGGTAGAGAACACCTGCAAGCATATATTTGATGGCTTTAAAACACACATACAAGCTGAAAGAACAAGACAAACAAGCAAGAGGTGAAACTTGAAATTCCAAAGCTAGTGTCTATATTATGGCAGAAATTTTGTACGAATGAGTCACAAATTGACTTATATACATGTGCCTTAACTTTGGCCCTTTCCCACAAGAGATCGGCACTTTGTCTAGAGTTCTTTAGAATCCTACTATTGTACAGATTCAACTGATCCCACTTTCCATCCTCATTCACATTAGTATTCAAGTGAGCATTCAATATAGATTGGTCTTCTTCATTTTGACAACATGAATAGGAGATTGATTGTCCAATTCTAGATCTTTATAATGTTCCATAATTGAAATTCTTTGCCTGATCTAGGGTTGCTTTTAGTTTTCTTATCTGTTGAAAGTGATGGCCTTTTTTGAATAACTTGGCCTTCAGTAAACGCATGAGTTGTTCTTAAAGATTCTTCCGATTCATCCTCTATTATTGGAGGTGGTTGAGCTAAAGTAGATGTTGGCATAGTGTGAGTTCTCTTGGCAAATGGTGTGGTTGCCACTTCATCAAGGTCCCTACCTCACTTTGATCCTCTCATTCTAGGCAAGATGCTTGTGCCTACTTCATCCATAGAGCTCACTATCTTTTTTCTTGGGTATGGATGCTAATTTTACATATTCTTCCATTTTGAATGTTCAAGGCATTGTTCGTAAGTATGGAAATATCTTTAACACATGATATATTAAATACATTAGTGACATGCTTCCATTCAGAAAATTCTTGATGCCCCATTGCTTCTTTTCTTCTAAAAATTGTTCTTAAGCATATGGAGTAAGATTAATTTGATTCCCACTTGTTTTAATACATTTGACAAGAGCTAGACCACTATTTTTTGAGGGGTTGTGTATCTATGCATGTTTGCAAAATAGAAATGCTAATGTACCAAAAACAATTTTTCCTCAATATCCAAACGGTTGATATCCAAAAATGTTCCTTTCTTGACCTCCTGATTTTCATCCTTCAAATCTATGTTTCTATCTTTAATCTATCAAAAGGTATCCTTTATAAGTCCATGACTGAACCTGATTGTTCTATGCCTTCCCTTAAAGTTCATGACTTGTGCTTATCATATGGATGGTTTATCAATTGCAAGATATAAGATATTCATGGCTTGTATGTACCTCTCAAAATCCAATATGTAAATCCAAAGTTTGAAATATGCACCAATACTAGCTTTGTTCCGCATCTCAATGGCTCTTGGCATGCTATGCATGATGCAAAAAATCATGAAACATCACTAGAAATTGATGGAGTCTATCCATGATGCGTATAGTAATCAAGAGTAGGTGATAACTAATAGGTTCATCATCTCTAAACTAGTGACCTCTCGCTTGGACGGTGCACTCTACAAGAAACTTGTCCACTTGAGGTATCTCCTATGTATCTTTAGAATCCATCTACACTCAGACCATCAATTCGATCAACATGAGAGATTATGAAATCTTTAATGGGTTTCAAAATGCTACATGAATCCTCCTTCATTCGTGTGATTCCCCTCTTGCATTAACTTGATCATCACCTTGTTATCCCTAAGACTTGAATGTCAATTTTTTTTACTTTTGGTGTTTTAATGAGAAATTAAACAAATGGATTAGCAATAGTTGAGGCAAAAACTTAGTTATGGTTAGTAAAAATCTTAAATTACAAAAGTACAAGTGAAGATCCTCCTTTTAAGGAAATCTACACCAGTAAATAGTCTTAGAGAACCCATGTGCCGAATGTGAGGCCTTGTAGTGTGGCCCTATTTCACATACTCTAGATGCATTCAGCTCATCATGTGCATAAAAATGAGAGTGTTTGTCCAGTTATTATTGTGTGTATCTATATGTGTGTGTATGTGTTTGTATGTGTTTGTATGTATATGTGTATGTATGTGTTTGTGTGTATATGTGTTTATGAATGTGTGTATATGTGTATATGAGTGTGTGCGTGTGTAAATGTGTATGTAGGTGTGTATGTGTGTGTATGCATATGGATGTGTGTGCATGTGTGTGTAGGTAAGTTTGTATGTGCATGTGTGTTTCTTTATGTGTGTGCATGTATATCTGTGTGTATGTATGTGTGTCTGTGTTTATGTATGTGTGTGTACGTGTGTGTATGCATGTGTATAGATAGTGTGTGTTTGTCTATGGTGTTTATATATGTGTGTATACGTGTCTGTTGTGTGTGTTTGCATATGTGTGTGTATACAATTTCTATGTGTGTGTGCATGTATGTATGCATGTGTGTATGTATGTATGCATGTGTATGTATGTATGCATGTGTCTGTATGTATGCATGTGAGTGTATGTGTGTGTCTATGTGTATGTATGTATATGTGTATGTATGTATATGTGTATGTATGTGTGTGTGTGTTTATGTGTACGTGTCTATGTATGTTTGCATATGCATGTGTATGCACGTGTGTATATGTATGCATGTAAGTTTATGTGTGTGTGTATGTATATGTGTAAGTATCTATAGGTGTGTATGTTTATGTGTGTCTATGTGTACGTGTATATATGTATGTGTATATGTATATGTGTGTGTGTGTATGTGCATGTATGCATGTGTATATATATGTATGTGACTTTATGTGTGTGTATTTATGTGGGTATGTATATGTGCGTATGTGTATAACTGTGTATGTATATATGTGTGTTGTATATGTGTGTTGTATATGTGTGTGTATGCATGAGTATGTATAGTGTCTGTGTTGTATGTATGTGTACATGTGTATGTGTATGTGTGTGTGTGTATTTGTTTGTATCTGTGTATGAATGTGTGTGTATGAATGTGTGTATGTGTATGCATGAGTATGTATAGTGTCTGTGTTTGTATGTATGTGTACATGTGTATGTGTATGTGTGTGTGTGTGTATGTGTGTGTATCTGTGTATGAATGTGTCTGTATGAATGTGTGTGTATGTGTATGTGTGTGCATGCATGTGTGTATGTATGTATGCATAGGCATGTGTATGCATGTGTGTGTATGTATGCATGTGTGTGTATGTGTATGTGTCTATGTGTATGCATGTATATGTTTATGTATGTGTATGTGTGTATGTGTATGTGTATATGTGTATGTTTATATATGCTTATGTGTGTGTATGTTTGTATGCATATGCATGTGTGTGTATGTATGCACGTGTGTGTATGTATGCACATGAGTGTATGTATGCATGTGAGTGTATGTGTATGTCTCTCTATGCGTGTGTATGTATATGTGTATATGTGATGTGTGTATGTCTGTATGTGTATGTGTGTGTATGCATATGTGTGTGTATGTATGTATATATGTGTATGTATGTGTGTATGGGTATGCATGTGTATATGTATATGTGTATGTATGTGTATGTTTGTATGTGTATGTGTGTGTATTTGTATATGTGTTTATGTGCATATGTGTGTATACATGTGTGTATGTATGTATGCATATGCATGTGTATGCATGTGTGTATATCTATGCATGTGAGTGTATGTGTGTGTGTGTCTATGTTAGTATGTGTATGTGTGTATGTGTATGTGTATATGTATGTGTGTATTTGTAGTTGTATGTATGCATGTGATATATATATTTATGTCACTTTATATCTGTGTATGTGTATGTCTATGTGTGTGTATGTGTGTATATGTGTATGTTTGTGTATACATGTGCATATGTGTGTATGCATGGGTATCTATAGTGTTTGTGTATGCGTGTGTGGAAATGTGATGTGTGTGTATGAATATATATGAATGTATATGTGTGTGTATGTGTGTATATGCATGTGTCTATGTATGTATGCATATGCATGTGTGTGTATGTATGCATGTGAGTGTATGTGTGTCTGTCCATGTGTGTCTGTCCATGTGTGTATGTATATGTGTATGTGTATGTGTATATGTATATGTGAGTGTATGCATATGTGTGTATGTGCATGTGTGTATGCATGTGTGCATGGATGTATGCATATGCATGTGTATGCATGTGTGTGTATGTACACATGTGAGTGTATGTGTGTGTATGTATATTTGTATGTATCTATACGTGTGTATGTGTATGTGAATATGTGCATGTGTGTATATGCATATGTGTGGGTATGCATATGTGTGTGTATGTGCATGTGTGTGTATGTGCATGTGTGTGTATGCATGTGTGCATGTATGTATGCAAATGCATGTGTGTGTATGTATGCATGTGTCAAGGGAGCACTAGATTGTGCTCTCTGACTTCAATAGGCAAGATTAACAAAATGAACTTATAATTACAAGATCACCCACACAATGGAAACAATACAAGGATATGTAGCTGATATAGGAAGTCCCACAACCGGGGACTAATTGGCATGGATAACTCGACTAGACATGATACACGAGATCCCACAACCCTAGAACTCGAACTTGGAGAGTAGTCACTTGGCAGTCATGACTCCTTGAGCTCCCATGACTGGTATTGGCAAGACTTAGAATGAATGTGGCCAACCCATCCTTATATAGGTTTTCCAAGGGTGGTTCAAGGGCGGTTACAAATTGATGACATCATCAATGATATCGTCAATTCAAAGCATGGTCTCTAGATGTCAAAATCAAGCAAGAAGACAGTTGATCTTAGGGTTTTGGCACGTTTCGAATGCAATGGAAGCATTGGCTTCCCCAAATTCTGAACCATTCATGAGATGCAAAAGTTACATGGAATATGGGGTTCAGAAGATTCCTTTGTCGATGACAACACCTCCCCCTCAAGCGATGAGTTCCACAAGGAGTGGTCATGATCTCTGGTCTAGGCTTCGTTGGATTTTTCTTATGAAATTCTCGCCTTGGTTGGTGCCCTTTGAAGTTTCTCTAAAGGTTCCCAAGTACGATCACTGATGTCATACCCTTTCCAATGAACAAGGTATTCCAATCTTCCTCCGGACATTCTCGAATCTAGGACATGCTCAACTTCGAATTATTCATGATTTTCAATCTCGATAGCTGGTGAAGGACTTGGTCTCTTCCCCCTTAATGGTGAAATTTGATATGGTTCCAACATGGATACATGGAAAACTGGATGTATTCTCATGCTACTTGGTAATTGGATCTTGAAGGTGACTAGATAAATCTTGGCCAAGATGGTGAATGGACCAAATCTTTGATTGTCTAACTTTGCACAAGGCCTTGAAATTTGCAAATTATTTGTGAGTGAACACGTTATTCCTAATTTAATAGGATGGATTTTGAACACGATGCTGATCTCCATAATACTTGTACTGCTCTCGAGCTTTATGGATCTCTTCCTTGAGTTGTTTGTGAATGTCCATGAGGTATTGGACCTTATCTCTGTCAGCTGGGTTCTTGACATGATTTGAGAGTTTTATATCCATCCTTGGATGTTGTTCATAATTTGCAAAGAAGGTAGTGCGAGCACTATTATTATAGGGGAACTCCGCAAATGGTAAAAGCTCGAACCAATCATTTTGATGATAGTTTATGGTGCACTAGAGCTACTGTTCTAGGACTTGATTCACCCGTTCTGTTGTCCATCAATCGTTGGATGATTAGTTGTAGATAAATTAACTTGAATACCAAGGAGCTTCTTCATCTTTGCAAAAACATTCTATTCTTTGACTGAACATTCACCATTTACACCTCATTTTTTCATTGTGGCTATGCGAAAGAAGCCTAGAGGGAGGTCAGAGCTGAAATGTTGAAGAAATACACTCCAAACATACACTCAATCTAAGTGAAGTATTGTGTGGGCTGAAACGACCTACAATAGGTACCACGAGTATGATATCATGATCTTGCATAGATACTTTACATCTACAACACATAAATTGACAAGGAGCACACAAGGTAAACATATTTGCAAAACATTTTAGGGACTTCAAAAACTCTAGGTATCATGACCGTTTGAGTTCAAGTATTGTGATACGAGAACTTCCATGTATCACGATACTTGTGGAGTATCGTGTATCATCTCCTCATATATCAAGATACCTCACAAGTATCGTGTATTGTCAGGTGTAGTATCACATATCGTGTATTGCCAGATCATGTATTGTGATACTTCCCAAGTATTGTGTATCGTGGACATTGTTATCATAACCCCAAGACTGATATCATGTGTCATCCAACGACAAGTATCATATCATGCATCCTCAAGTATTGTGAGCTTAGCACTATCATGTCATAGGAAGTTGGTATCATGTATCATCTGACCTAAGGTATCATGTATCACATGAAAGTGGTATCACCTTGAGTGGTATCACGTATCCTGTGATAGAGGTATCAAGTATCATCCAAGAGAAGTATCATGTATCATGACCATCTAGTATTGTATCATCTGAGTGCAAGTATCATGTATCGTTTGACTCAAGTATCTGGTATCGAAGCTTGGCAATATCGCGTATCATCTTGGCTCAAGTATCATGTATCGTTTGCTCTTAAATATCACTAATACTTCCAAGGTATCATGTATCATGACATCCTGTTTCCTTGTTTTGACCCTCAAGAGCCTGATTTAACATAAACTTTTCATCCAAAAGCTCTAGATAAGCTAATTTGAAGTTGACCTTAGGTTGGATTAGGAAGCCACGGGAGCTCCAAAGGATTTTGAGCAATACGAAGGGGAAATTAGGACTAATAGACAAGGATTATGTACTTGAGATCTGTTGGACACTTAGGCAATGATAGACAAAGCATCAAATCATCTAACACTAATGTCAACCATACAGCTAGGTCTTGGGCACATCAACTTTGTGGTTATCCCTACACACTAAGTTTAGAAACAAGTGATTCAAAAATGTCTTTAGCATGGAGAGACCCATAGGTAGCTCAGGCATTGCCAATCTACAAACACCAGAAGGTCCCTATAAAAAACAATTGGAATATATGAGGACCAACCAATTATGTGCAAGCACCTATGAGAATGTTTTGAGGTGATCAATTGTCCAACTAAAAAATCCAGATCAACCCTTGGGACTTGAACACCCAGTGGTCGAATTTCAAAGAGGGTTCATACATTGATATGAAAGGAACCATGTATGTGGTCAACAACTTACCAGACAGAACTAATGAGTTCTGAAATGTCATTCTTGAGAATGAGATAGAAGATCTAAAGCAAGGAGACCAAGGACGAGAACCCAAGACCCTTAGAGGAAAGTCAATCTTGATTAGAGTGATCACTCTAGAGTGGGTTCCCCAAGACAAGAAAAGTGTAGAACTCTTCCTTCATAGAGAAATTGAGGAAACTTTTTGGAGATTCAAGCTACATCAACCTAGCAAAATAGGTGGAGTCATCATCTATGAGTTCAAATATCCGGAGATACAGACAAAGTTGTCTATCTAGATAACACATCGGAGAAAATGTTCTTGGTAGCAGAGCATGGTAGGCAGGCATACACTTGGAAAGGCAAATTGATTTTCTCTTCACCAAGATCTAATGTTTCTCATGGACTCCAAGGTGCAGGATCATCCAAGGCTCATGAAGCACTACGAGAACGAACAAGAGAGAGACGTGAGGTTATTTTTGCACACATTGTAGGTAGAGAGAGATCTGGACTTGAAGATGAAAGACCTAAAAGGGAGAGACAAAGAGCACATAGGCATCAAATAGATGAATATGATTTTCCATTGCCTAGACCCCGAGAGTTCCCTAAAACTCTTCGACCCTCTCAAGTGGTCAAGACAATGAAAAATTACTTTGATGGGTTTGGAGATCCTTATGATCATGTGGCCGAGTTCAAACAAGTGGTAAGAGCTGAGCAGGTTGAGGACTGGGTCACTCACTTTGAGTCATTTGGTTTGACCCTCAAGTGTATTGCTTTAGCTTGGTTTCATCCCCTTAATAGTCGTAATTATCAAAATATAGGTCAACTACTAGAAGAATTTAATGTAGAGTTCTCCAAGAATGGCATCAGGCATAACACATCATCCTTGATCCACAGCTTCAAGTAGACAACCCAAGAAACAATTCCACTAGCCCGGTGGAGATTTAATCAATATGTGGAGAGATGTCCCATATCTGAAATACCTACACAAGCAAAACAAGTTTCCTTGTTCTTAGATGGACTTACAAGTGGGAAACGTAGATCATATGTGTATCTCAAGGAGCCAATCACACTAGAGCAATGCTTGAGAATGTGCATAGACATAGAAGACAACATAGGTGAGGAGTTAGAATTGTCCAAACTCTGTAAAAATTCTGACAGTTCTACTAGTCATACCTCCAGAACCTCCATTGAGATAGAGGAGATAGTTGAGTAGGTTGCCAAGAAGCTAGATTTCAAAATAGACAAACACCAGGGGTCACCTCATTGAAGCGATGTTACAATTGTGGAGGAGACCACATGGCTAATGTTTTCCCGATGATGGCTCAAACCCAAGGAAACCATAATGCTCCATATTGCACTACTGAGAGAACATAAATGAACCCCATGGCTCAAGACTATCCCTACAAGAGGCAGGCTATTAGACAAACTTATAAGCAACCTTACCAACAAGGTAGGTATCAGAATCAATACCAACAGCCATATTATAAGCCACAAAAGCAATATCAAGCTCCATATAGGCCATAGCTAGTCCTAGGAAACCAATGGCCACCTTCATCCAATGTGATTCCAGTCAAGTATGCAGTGGTAGAGGAGAACCATAATAGAGCATTGGTGCCTATAACCCCATTGGTCTCAGACCATGACTCACATACTCATAGTTCTCAATACTCCTAGGAACAACGTCCATTAGCTTATTACACAGAGTCACATGAGCATAGTGACACTTATCCTTATCAATATGAGACACCATTTATGGAACCAAATTGGGAGCCAGAATACTCTAATGTCATGTATAGGAATCCTAACCCGAGGCCCCAAGTGAGACAAATGAGACTACAAACCCCTAGAGGACCATGTTCTCGATGTCAAGGCGACCATTTCTCCATCTATTTATGGAGATCAAGTAGAGAAACAAGAAGAGGAAAGATTAGATTTTGAATCTAATTCTTTACAAGAGTTGCCACAATTCACAAACCCATGGGAATCTAAATCTTTTCAGATCAGAGCTCCCATAATACATGTAAGAAATGAAGACTTAGAAGTCCCAAGAAACACTAGCGTCATGAAGAACACTAAGGTTTAGTGTCATCTCACTTTAGAAGAGTTGCGAAAAATAAAACTTGAGCTGTGGAATCATGTGGCAAATCAAGTTCTAGAACTTGGCTCCAATGTGTCAAAAGAAGGCTCTAAGCAAAAAGCCATAGAGATACCTCTAGACAAAATAGGAGCCATGAGTGAAGGTGAAGAAGGTAATACTTATCTTCCAATCACCTACCAAGGTTACACAACCAAAGATATCTTAGATTCAGGTGCCAGTGTTGCAATTGCAACCACCTCCCTGTGGAAGCAATGGGGCAAGCCTACATTAAGACCAACTAGAATGAAGCTTCAAATCGTAGATGGCCATGTTGAAAGACCTCTAGGATTGCTAGAAGGGATAACTAAAACCACTTGTGGTGTAGAGTTTGAACAAACCTTTGCTATATGTGACTTTGGAAAAAATAATGTCTATGAAATGATCCCAGGAAGACCCTTCCTACGAGAACCCCAAATAGTACAAGATTGGGGAACCAATTCCTTGTACCTACAACACTTAGGGGTCATGACCAAGGTCAATTCGATCTTCTTTATGATTGAATAAATTTTTAGATAAACATATATTATTTATGTTAGTCTACGTAAATCATGGGCACTTTTTGTATACATAACAATGTAAAGAGGAAATTTGTAAGCTTTATAGCGTTTCTTAATCACGATAAATAAAGTGATAGCACCCATGATAAATAAAGTGATAGTGTTGATCTGTTAGGTGACCCAAAGAGAAAGAATAGTGGGGTGAAAATTCATTTCAGTCACCCAATTGTTCATCGAACACATCATCACATGCTTTTTTGCCACATTAGAGAAAAAGCGTTCTTCACACCGAACTTCCAGTGACCAAGGCATCATGTGCCCCTATGTGAGAGAGAGAGAGAGGGACAATGGCAAATAATTTCTTTGAGCTGTAGGTGCAAACTTTTTTATGGGTTCACTTATATAGATAGATCCTTATTTCTTTAGTTCTATACTCTCTGAGATCATAGTGAGAGCAATGATAGCTTCAAGAAAAGAGTGGTCAATCTACCCAACGTGGTGATAGCAGCAATGATCAAGCATGCATATGTGACCCCTTTGATTTAGGAATTATCGATGTGAAGCCCTATGGAGGAAGGGCTCATGCAAGCTATGAGGAGCCCTGTGAGGAATCTCATGGCAGGACAAGATTTGGTATGCCCCCTTTGCATCATGGATCTATTTTGTTTATGTGCCTAGGTCCATGAATCGGCAAAGGCAAACCATAGCAAGGTTTCATCGCATCATGCCTTCATCTTCACAATTGAACTCCTCCATCTTGCCTATGTGCAATAAAGTAAGTTTATAATCCACGGATCAGGCCGGTTCAAACGGATCTGAAATCAGAGACCGTTTGGTCATCCGTGTGCATGACCAAAGATCTCGAGTTTAGACTTACTAGGAGTTCTTGTGCTCTTGTGAACAAGTGATCCACTTAGCTTAGTGGTTAAGTCTCAAGGATGTGAAGGAGGAGGTCTTCGGTTCAATCTCCATGGGGGACATGGGGAGATTATTTTGCCCAAAGAGATCTAGAGCCTTCGAGAAGCATCCACTTGAGTTAACTCGAGTTGATTGGCACACTTGGCGCACATGCAGTTACATGGCCGACATGGTTGGTTAGTATCCACCTACTCAAGAAGGTAGTCCCCTGGAGAGAGCTATATATAGAGGCATTTGGTTGGGAGGAGAGTCATAATTCTTAGGAGGCGACCTTCTTTACAGAGCTCTTTGCTTAATCCATTAGAGCAAGGACAGTTTATGATGTAATTTTTCTTGACCATCATATCAGAATTTGGCGCTCCAAAAGCTTCAAAAACAAAAGTGAGTCTAGTGGCTTCTAGGATTTGATCTCTAGACATGATCAAGCTTGGCCATGATTTTCAAAAGAATGTGCGATTGGACCTACGATGTAGATTGCCCAAGTATTCGCAATAAAATTCCTTTTGGGAATTATTCACTCAAGTTCCATTTATTTAATGGAAAACTGTGAAAAGAGTAAGTTGTTCCAAGTCTGAACAGAGTGAAGAAATTCCAAGAATGTAGTCTACAACCGTGAAAACGATACTTAAGTCTGTGGAAGGTAAAACATAATGTTTGTCTATCCTTAAAGGAATTTTGGTACAAATCGAGAAAGCATGAGTGGATGCTTAAGACTTAGGCAGTAGAGAGATTCCTATATAAAGTCCCCGGGGTAGGTATATAAAGCATTAGTAAGAAAGGAATCTAAAGACAACAATTCAAAAGCTCTTGTCACTACAAATTGGTCAAGGATAAACCAAGTGAGCTTGAATTTGTGAAAATTGAAGTACTTGGAATTTTGATTGGTTTTCATTTGAAAACCCTAGCAAAGAAGGATGGATGTTCCGTCAAAAGGTTTTCAAGTTCCCAAAGGAAAGCACAAGATCAAGATACAATCTTGTGAAGGGATCAAAACCTAGAAAGTCTAGTTATAGGTAATGCCTGAAACTTCAAAATTCTTGTTTTGAATTGAAGAAAGAAGGTACTCTATCAAGAGAAGTTTAGACTTTAGGATTATTATCACCCACACATTAATGAATATAAAATAGGGTGGTATGGGACACCACATTTTATACTCAGATTGATGTAGGAAAGATGGTATGGGACATCCGACCGTGAGATGATGATTATCTTTTAGTCCTAGATTGGATCTTGATGTTAAGTTTGATCCTCAAGGGAATTAAAACTTCCAAGAAGAAGTTTAAATTTAAGGAGGATAAAAGTAGTATCTTAAGATATTTCAAGATAACTTCAAGATCAAGGAAATAGAAGATATGAAATAAGTAACTTCCAAAATCTTCTTGCTTGTGGTTGGATGATGTTTTTGATTTTCTTTGAATCTTTTTGAGAATCAAGCTTATTTCTCTTAAAGATATAAAAAATGCTTCAATACCCAGTTGAAACAGATGTTTGAGAAATTAAAAGTCATCTAGACTTTGATTCATAGCAAGTTTATGTATAATCAAAGTTTGAATTGGTTGTACAAAGATCTAGTTACTTCTTTCCGCTTTCCAAATCTTTTGGAATTGGCTCAGACATGGTATCTAATTCCTTTGGCAAAAGACCGGGGTTAGCCGGTTGGAATTAGATAACTAAATTGAACATCCTAGATAGATATTATGTACAAGGACCTTTTCAATCCTCAAACGATAATAAGTCTAAGTGGACTTATTTATTTAAGTTTGCTTCAAGTTATAGCATAAATGATTTCCTAGAGTCCAGTATACTCTAGAATAGACAAGTTAGAAATTGCTCATTAGATTGACGATTCCCAAGAACTTTCAACTAAAGTCTTTGAGAAAAGTGTCCTAAGTTGGAAAATTTTGATTTTGAATTTGAATTGGTCAAGTTAAGGTACGGTTGACTTAAAGTAAATGGTAAAATTTCTCCTGTAGTTTACATAGGATTTTTACACTCATTAGGACAAAGCAATCCTCTAGTTGGGTGAAAAAATCAAGTAACTATTGGATAAGAGTAAACCATTGAACAAACATCCAAGTTAGATGTTTGAGACAGCCAAACTTTAAGTGCTGCAAAAGCAATCCTCTAGTTGGGTGAAAAAATCAAGTAACTATTGGATAAGAGTAAACCATTGAACAAACATCCAAGTTAGATGTTTGAGACAGCCAAACTTTAAGTGAATCAAGAGTTCTCAAAGTCTTGTGAGGGATAAGAATCTCACCTTCATTACTAAGTCCATGCACCAGTCATGCCCAGAAACCGACTAGTAAGCTGAATCTACCTAGTTAACATGTTTGTACCTAGATCGCATATCGAGAAACTATCAATTGGCCAAGGATGTTTTTAGATCCATCCTTATCATTCATTCACTACTTTGTACTTTGACCAGTTTATCAAAGTGCAAAGCCAAATAGTGTTCTGAATCATTCGGATAGGGATGCCACCAAAGAGATGAGACATGTTCTTCCAGTTTTAGAACATGACCATGTTCTTCCACTTTTAGAACATGAGGCTCGAGGGTTGCCTACAGTAGATATATAGCTCTGTTTTCGAGGAGGAAAATATTTTTCCAAGGAGGGAACAATGTAATAAAGTAAGTTTATGATCTAGGGATCAGGCCGGTTCAAACGGATCTGAAATCGGACACCGTTTGGTCATCCATGTGTATGACCAAAGATCTCGAGTTTAGACTTACTAGGAGGTCTTGTGCTCATGTGAACAAGTGATCCGCTTAGCTTAGTGGTTAAGTCTCAAGGATGTGAAGGAGGAGGTCTTGGGTTCAATCCCCATGGGGGACATGTGGAGATTATTTTGCCCAAGGAGATCTAGAGCCCTCTAGAAGCATCCACTTGAGTTAACTCGAGTTGACTGGGACACTCGGGGCACATGCAATTACATGGCCGACACATGGCTCGTTAGTATCCACCTGGCCAAGAAGGCAGTCTACTGGAGAGAGCTATATATAGAGGCATTTGGTTGGGAGGAGATTCATCTCTCTAGCACGTGGTGGTCATAATTCTTAGATTGTTGCACTATGCAACTGTGCACACAAAAAATGCCTCAGCCTATACAAGTGAAGAGGCTACTTTGTGGATTTTTTTTGAGAGAGTAGAGGATGCTAAAGAAGTGATGGTTACATCAGTGATGATGTTATGCGATTTCATAAGCTTTTCAAACAGAACATGGTGCATCACTAAATTTCCTATTGTGTAGAAACTCCTTGACAAGAGTAATGACACTCATAGAGATAATCGATAGGAACTCAAGCACATCATGGTATGTTTACATATATCTTTAGGTGGCATTCATTCATACTCATTGCATACATTGAAGGGAAGATTCACAGAGAATATCTCAACATTGATTATTATTTCATGCATGTTCTTTTTGTATATAATAAGAGAATTTAAATGAGTGCATAAATGAAAGATTTTTTACATGGCTCTTTGTAATGGGATTAGACACCACCATGACATGGTACAACCTTCCCGATGTACTAGAAAATTATCAATATGCCATCTCCACCTAATAGATATCTGCAACATATGTTATCTAAGATGTATCAACATACTACATAATGGATGACTACAACAACAGAAGGCATTCTCAACATGAAGCTTGAAAGATCAAAAGGTTCAAAGGGACCCAATCAAGGATCCCAACAACTGATCTCACATGTTGTAACTAAATCAAAGGAGGAAAATGGATCCAAAAACACCACCTACCCCATGATCTAAACCCTTATACATGTTTAGGGATCCCATATGTCCCTAGATCTCCAAAGCCACTTAAATCCCTAATGTCCAAGTATATGTCTTGGGATCCCATATGTCTCAAGATCACAAGGATGCCATATTTCCCACCACCATGGATCCCATATGTCCATGGATACAATACCACACAGATGCCATATATTCATGAAAACAAAGGGATGCCATATCTCCCAAATTTTCATCCCATATATCCAAGTTATTTCTAAGGATCCCGTATGTCCTAAGATCCTAAAACCCCATGAACTAAGTGATCCCATATGTCACTAGTTCCCACACTAAAAACAAAAGGGTCATCACACAGATGGGCGAGGGGTTGAGATTTCCATGTTCCATCCTTTTGTCCCACCTCATTTATCCCACATGCAAGGGTATTCTCCCAAACTCCACATGAGCAAGGCCTCACTTGACTCCCCACACGCTCATTTAGTCAAATTCTATGCAAGAGTGCCCACTCTCACCTCATGGAGTCATCATGGTCCTAGAGCAACTCATTTAAGTCTTTTTATATTAATCAAGTTCATCATGTTTACATTTTTTTGTTATATACTCCTTAATCTAATTATTGTGTGATTAATAATAATATACGGGTTGTTTTCTTTCTTTCAACAATCCTATCCCACTCATCCCAATTCTACTCTTTCTTATTCTAAGGAAGAAACTCTTTCAAGAAAATAATTTAAAATTGAGTCCAATGACTAGGGATGGAGTTTGTCTCCTTGAGGCTCATCCACCACTTATAATCTCATGGGCCAAGTGAGAGACTTGCTTCAAGTACATGATAATGAGGTGGGGAACCCTTGAGTTGATGCAATTCATTCCATTTCTGCAAAAATGTGTAGACCATATCCTTGTCTCTCTCTCAATCATTACCCATGAAGGTTGGTGGTTTGAGTTCTTTTAGAAGGGGAGTCTCCCAAGAGCTCTCTGCTTTATGTTTTCTAGGTCGGAGAATCTCGTTCCTAGCCATCCTAGATGTATGTAGATTAGGAAATTCTCTTTCCTGCCTAGCTAGGAAAGAGGTGACTTGTGTTTATAGGGAGACCATTTGAGTTTTACATTTCTCTATAAGCAAGGTCATCCTGCCAATAACTCTCTCTATCCTAAGGGTTTTCTCTTTAAGCTCATTGAATTGTTTGTGAGTCACAAACTCATCATAAATCTCAGTGTAGGCTTAATCCTCCTCTCGTTTGGCCTCTCCCATCATTTGGTTTTGTCCCTCTAGAGTTCGATTTTTAGGTAAGAAAATATGTTCTATTTGTCCTTCACCATTGCTTTACATGTTTATCTCCCCCAAAGTGTACAACTAGAGAGTTTAGATAGAGATGGAAGTAAAATTTGTTTGACAAGAAAGAGAGAAAGATCACAAGATGACTTCACTGATACTATCCGAGCTATTACAACTGGTGTTTAAGCGATCCTTGAAGTGATGAAGCTTTGATTTGTACTTATCACTAGGCACAAAAGAAGATTTGAAATTTTAGCTTAATCTAAGGAGGGTCGTGGTAGCAAAAACCAATCAAAATGACTCCAAAAACAACTTGCAATCACCCAAAAGGCCAAAATGCAACAAAATTAAACAATTTTTTGGCTTTTACTAGTCCTCACATGTCGTAAAAAGGTGCTCTACCACCTATACATCAAGCCAACTTACAAAAAGGAAACTAGACACCAAACACTACAAAATGAGGCCTCGGAGTGGTCAACAAGTTCCTCTAGCAAATCATGTTTAAATGTTGTTTTTTGTTGAGCAAAACTTAGGAGATATGCTTCAAATAGAGAGAAAAATTGCTTGAATCCAAACTTTGAACGTGAAACTATGGCTCGGGGAGTCAAGGGTGTAAGATTTGATATGTTGAGTGAAGAGAATGGTGGAAGGGTCACTTTGCAAGGTGAAAGAGCTATCTCGAGAAGGTCCTTCCTCTGATTTTCTTGTCCCATTCCATTATGCACATCCCATGGTACATAGATGCATGGTTGCTTGCTCAACACTCCTCCAAACTGTCCTCCCAAAAGGATTTGAAAATGAGCCAAAAACCAGATTTGTTAAGTATATTTAGATCTCCATAAAGTATAAGTTGTAGAGTCCATCCCAAATGAATGGTAGCTTATGGTTGAAAGTAGATAGCATGCAACAATTAGACTTTTGGGCCTTCATATTAGTAGTGTTATAGCAAAACTGGACACTATAGTGTGCTTTTCTCTAACAAAATACAAATAATTAAGTTTAATAATCAAACAGAAATTTGAAAAAGCTTCAAGCCACATAAAGATTTATACCTAGATGCTCCATAAAAAATATATATTGAAAAACAACCTTTTTTGATAACTTAAAATGAAGAAATGTTTGAATGTGGTTTGAAAAATTGTTTATCTACAAACTAATATATGAGAAGAAAAGGACATCTCCATAGAAAAAAATTTCTCACATTCGAAAAATGTTTCTTATCTTATTTTATATTCATATCATCATCCAACACGTCTTGGGAATTATAAGAAAATATTTTTACAAAAGAAAATTACTATAAATATAGACTCCTCATCGTATAGTTATACATTGTAGGAGCCTTTTGTATGTTAGTGATGCATAAAAACACTAAGATGGTTGGCATTTTATTTCAAAGACCATCATATAGTATCATACAAATATGCTACATGTCTTTGAGCCAATAATTTGTGTGCCTATCTCACATACCACTAGCCATTTCAATCTTTCTTGAATAGCCATATTCCACTCTACCGAGAATAAAATTTTATCCTAAAAAATAGCTTTTCTCAATGGTTTATGATATATAAATATCAATCAAAATAATTCTATAGACATTGTAAACTTCTTTCTATATAAAAAAATAGCATTATAACTTTAGTCATGTAGCAATTGTAATATTTGCTCATCAAATGAAATTTTCTTAGCATAAAAAATGTAGTGTTGTTTAACTTGAAGAAATGACATAGAAATTTGAATTCTAAGGTTTTCAAAAAAAATACTCATAGCTAAGAGTCTCAAATATTACGTTGATAATAAAAGATGAGTCATATTCATACCATCACTTTGCAAAATAATTCGTAGATGATAACACTATCATGGCACATATGAGACTAATTTTATCCCATAAACTTAGTAGAAATCATTATAAACCTCTAATTATCAATAGAAAAGTGTTGAATTATATCAAAAAAAGGATTTTATAACATTTGCAACAATGAAAAACTGGGAATCAACACTAATTGATATCATTATAATTTTGCACCATTATGGAAATTAGCATCATAAAATTAGTGAATAAATCTTAATGATTTCTATCCTATAATACAAACTCTATTTCTCTATAAATATTCAACCCTTGTGCTAACATATTCCATAGTTACATAAATAATTGGTTGCTTCTCATAATTTGGAAAATACATCAAACAATATCTCGTTTCTAGGACACTAAAGTGTCCAAGTACATCACTAGTGATATAGTGGAGCTTCTCCTTTATTCCATCATTTGAGAAGGGAGGAAGAGAAGAAGGAAGGCTCCTTGGAACCTATGCTCAGGTTGGTTTGATAATACCCTTCATGATTCATCTTTGCTCAATGTTTGCATGTGGTTGCCTTCAATTTGTGCCTACTCGCATGTGGCTACTACCTAGCTTGGATAGCAATTTTTGTAGACCTCCCTGAATCCTCCCATTTGGGGTGTACGTAGGCATCAAAACTAGGACAAGGACGATGATGACAATATGATTGAGATGATTTGGCACAAAGACAAATGATGTTCAATTAACCCCAGCCACATACCCAAGATATGAATATACCCCCTTCTCTATCATGTTCCAAGAGTGGAACCATGTGGCCTCCCACATGGCGACCACATGGCACTCATGTGAGAGTCCACCAATACATATCTCTAAGGGAGAGTTTACGAAGGACGTAATATAATCACATAAGAGAAGATATTTCATCCCAAAAGATCTTATATAATCACATAATACAAAGTATTTTAAACCCTCCGTAGTTCGATTAAAGTTTCTCAGATCTAACCACTTATCTTCAGAAAAATCTAAAGAGTGAGTACATTTTGGACCATGGTGTAGTTGAGATGCACCTTTCTTGAAATTCGGAAACTTTCATCGCCATTCCAGAAGAATTTGGAACTCGTTGCTCAATAATGGAACTGTTTAAGCTCAGACGGTGGCTGCACGTGAAGAAGTTTTTCTTAAAAGAAGTGGATTCACTAGCATACCATATGTAAGGTAGTTATCTAAATCTCCTTTGGTAAGTAGTCCTTAGGAAGTTACAGAAGCAGAGACGAATGTGACTTACATGCTATGAAGAGGGCTATTTCATGACATATTATATGTATTAGAATTGAATTATAAATAGAGAAATACTATGCTTGTTCTACGGAAACATTAAATCAGTTGCAAAAATATTGAATCACAAATTGAAATGCCCTTTTGTTTATCGACTAGAGAGAGAAATAGAGGAGGAATATTGAGCTTTTTAGAGTATGATTGTCGGGCCTAAGATTATTCATTCTAGTTCTAAGTGCCATACCCATTCCAATTAGCTCAAATACCAAGATAATTGTTCTGGTGCGACCCTCTAAAGTATTAATTTCATACAAGTTTGTTCCTATGGATTATTAGTATATTTGGATCAATAGTCCAATATGTCACACGTGATATTGAAAAACATGAGAAAATTAAGCTTGTATTGGCTATGCCTATAAAATTTATAGACCTTAGAAATCTAAATGCACAATAGTTTAACATCTATGAGAGAGAGAGAGAGAAAGAGAGAGATGCGTCATCTCAATCTGTCATTGAATAGCCACTCTATCAAGAATAAAATTTTATGTTAAAAACTTAGCTTTTTTCAATGATAGAAGGTATATAATATCAATTGAAAAAATTTTACACACATTGTAAACTATTTTCTATAGAGAAAAGCAGCATTCTAACTTAATTCATGTAGCATATACAAAATTTGCTCATGAAACGACTTTTTCTTAGCAGAGAAAAATAGTAGTTTTGTTAAGCTTGAAGAAATTTCATAGAAATTTAGATCCTAAGGTTATCAAATAAAACGTTGTTTATTTTAAGAATATCAAATATTACTTTGATAATAACAAATGATTTATATATATACCATCACATTGCAAACTCATAGATGATAACACTATCATGGCACATATGACATTATTTTTATCCCATAAACCTAGTAAAAATCATTATAATCTTGAATTATGGATAGATAAATGTTTAATTATATTAAAAAAGGTATTTTATAACATTTATAACAATGAAAGTTGTGAGATCATGATTTTGATAAAAAATAATGACTAATAAATATAATTATATATTTTGCACCATTAATCAAATGAGCATCATAAAACTAGTAAATAAATCTTACTCGTTTCTATTGTTAATAAAAATTCTATTTCTTTAGAAATATTCAACCCTTGTGCTAACATACTCCATAGTTACATTTATAAATGGTTGCTTTCGGTAATCTAGAAAATTCATCAAATAATGTCTCTTTTCCAGGACACTAAAGTGTCCAAGCACAACACTAGTGATACAGTGGGGATTCGCCATCATTCCCTCATCCAAGGGGGGGGGGGGGGGGGGGGGGGGGGGGGGGGGGGGGGGGGGGGGGGGGGGGGGGGGGGGGGGGGGGGGGGGGGGGGGGGGGGGGGGGGGGGGGGGGGGG
>MU264431.1:0-15000 GCA_020310875.1 Ceratopteris richardii
TGCATGTGCATGCACGCATGTGCATGCACGCATGTGCATGCACGCATGTGCATGCACGCATGTGCATGTGCATGTGCATGTGCATGCACGCATGTGCATGTGCATGTGCATGCACGCATGTGCATGCATGCATGTGCATGTGCATGCACGCATGTGCATGTGCATGCACGCATGTGCATGTGCATGCACGCATGTGCATGTGCATGCACGCATGTGCATGTGCATGCACGCATGTGCATGTGCATGCACGCATGTGCATGTGCATGCACGCATGTGCATGTGCATGCACGCATGTGCATGTGCATGTGCATGTGCATGTGCATGTGCATGTGCATGTGCATGGGCATGCACGCATGTGCATGTGCATGTGCATGCCGCATGTGCATGCACGCATGTGCATGAGCATGTGCATGTGCATCTTCATGTGCATGTGCATGTGCATCTTCATGTGCATGTGCATGGCATGTGCATGTGCATGTGCATGTGCATGTGCATGTGCATGTGCATGTGCTTGTGCATGTGCATGTGCATGTGCATGTGCATGTGCATGTGCATGTGCATGTGCATGTGCATGTGCATGTGCATGTGGATGTGCATGTGCATGTGCATGTGCATGTGCATGTGCATGTGCATGTGCATGTGCATGTGCATGTGCATGTGCATGTGCATGTGCATGTGCATGTGCATGTGCATGTGCATGTGTGTGCATGTGCATGTGCATGTGCATGTGCATGTGCATGGGCATGTGCATGTGCATGTGCATGGGCATGTGCATGTGCATGGCATGTGCATGTGCATGGGCATGTGCATGTGCATGGGCATGTGCATGTGCATGGGCATGTGCATGTGCATGGGCATGTGCATGTGCATGGGCATGAGCATGGGCATGGGCATCGGCATGGGCATGGGCATGTGTTTGTGTCAGTATCAGTGTCAGTGTCTGTGTCTGTGTCTGTGTCTGTGTCTGTGTCTGTGTCTGTGTATGTGTCTGTGTCTGTGTCTGTGTATGTGTAGTGTATGTGTATGTGTATGTGTATGTATGTGTATGTGTATGTGTATGTGTATGTATGTGTATGTATGTGTATGTGTATGTGTATGTGTATGTGTAGTGTATGTGTATGTGTATGTGTATGTGTATGTATGTGTATGTGTATGTATGTGTATGTGTATGTGTATGTGTATGTGTATGTGTATGTGTATGTGTATGTGTATGTGTATGTATGTTGTATGTGTATGTGTATGTGTATGTGTATGTGTATGTGTATGTGTATGTGTATGTGTTGTGTATGTGTATGTGTATGTGTATGTATGTGTATGTGTATGTTATGTGTATGTGCATGTGCATGTGGATGTGTATGTGTATGTGTATGTGTATGTGTATGTGTATGTGTATGTGTATGTGTATGTGTATGTGTATGTGTATGTATGTGTATGTGTATGTGTATGTGTATGTGTTGTGTATGTGTATGTGTATGTGTATGTGTATGTATGTGTATGTGTATGTGTATGTGTATGTGTATGTGTATGTGTGTGTATGTGTTGTGTATGTGTATGTGTTGTGTATGTGTATGTGTATGTGTATGTGTTGTGTGTGTATGTGTATGTGTATGTGTATGTGTATGTGTGTGTATGTGTATGTGTATGTGTATGTGTATGTGTATGTGTATGTGTGTATGTATGTGTATGTGTATGTGTATGTGTGTGTGTATGTGTGTGTATGTGTGGGTGTATGTGTGTGTGTGTGTGTGTATGTGTGTGTGTATGTGTACGTGTATGTGTGTGTGTATGTGTATGTGTATGTGTTTTGTGTATGTGTGTGTATGTGTCTGTGTATGTGTATGTGTATGTGTCTGTGTCTGCGTCTGTGTCTGCGTCTGGGTCTCAACTGGGTCTGCATCTGCGTCTACGTCTTCGTCTGCGTCTGCGTCTGCGTCTACGTCTTCGTATGCATATGCATCTACGTCTGCGTCTGCGTCTGCGTCTGCGTATGCATATGCGTATGCGTATGCGTATGCGTATGCGTATGCGTATGCGTATGCGTATGCGTATGCGTATGCGTATGCGTATGCGTATGCGTATGCGTATGCGTATGTGTATGCGTATGCGTATGCGTATGTGTATGCGTATGCGTATGCATATGTGTTTGTGTTCGTGTTCGTGTTTGTGTATGTGTATGTGTGTGTATGTGTATGTGTGTGTATGTGTGTGTGTGTGTTTGTGTGTGTTTGTGTATGTGTTTGTGAATGTGTTTGTGTATGTTATATGTATGTGTATGTGTATGTGTATGTGTATGTGTATGTATGTGTATGTGTATGTGTATGTGTATGTATGTGTATGTGTATGTGTATGTGTATGTGTATGTATGTGTATGTGTATGTGTATGTGTATGTGTATGTGTATGTGTATGTGTATGTGTATGTGTATGTGTATGTGTATGTGTATGTGTATGGTATGTGTATGTGTATGTGTATGTGTATGTGTATGTGTATGTGTATGTGTATGTGTATGTGTATGTGTATGTGTATGTGTATGTGTATGTGTATGTGTATGTGTATGTGTATGTGTATGTGTATGTGTATGTGTATGTGTATGTGTATGTGTATGTGTATGTGTATGTGTATGTGTATGTGTATGTGTATGTGTATGTGTATGTGTATGCATATGCGTATGCGTGTGTGTGTTTGGTTTAAGAAATACAAGATTCAATGCAAGAATATTTAGATGATACAAACTAAGGTAGGTATTTGGAAAGAGAATAATGTGAAATGTAACCATCAAAACTCCAAGCAAAAGTTCTTAGTCTCATCCAAAGGGAGGAAAGGAAATAAAAAAAGTCAGGGTATTCTATAGAGAGGCTTACATATGATTCTTTTATTGCAAATCATTATACATGCATTATCAAAGTCAAAGAGAATCAAGAACCTACATGTTATGAAAATCAAAACAAGTGCAAGGAATGGCAAGAGGGTATTGAGGAGATCATAGTCTTGAGAGACAAGAACACATGGACCTTGGTGCCACAAAAAAAAGGCATGAAGGTGATTGGCAACAATGGGTGTTCAAAGCCCATACACACATCATGATTGTGTCAGAGCTCATTGGAATTCTCTAGAAATATCTGAGAAATAAACATTTTTTGAGAATAAGGTAGAGGAGTCTATCTATGGGTATCATTCATGCTTCATGTTGCATAGGGGTTGACTTACATCCCACATCATACTAGATCCATCTCTATTTCTAGGCTAGAGATTGTAACCTCTTTATTAATTTGTGGTTCGATGGTTTATCTCGATCTTGAAACAAACTTAAAAACTTAGAGAAACTTTAGGTATAATATCAAACATCTTCAAGAAGACTTCTCTATGTGAATGTGCATACTCCCAAACATCGAGGTTCTTTTGATTGGTTGTATTTTGATCATATCATTTCTAATACAATACCAACTAAATCATTCTCCCTATTTGCTAATACATTGTTCATCACTGTCACTTGTGTAAAAATTAGTAGTTTCATAGTAGCAAGGGAGTCTCTACTCTTTTTTCTACCACCTAATGTCTCTAATGGAAATTGTCTTCATAAGAAGTATTTGAAAATATTTTCATCTTTCATGTGTCCCTACATCTAGCATACACTTGTCCTGCTTGAGTTCTTTACAAGTATCATGCACATGTACTAGAATGTTCTTAAATGTTTGTTCTACATTCTAAATTCTAAAATCCATAGTGTCTATGGTCATATGTGACTCCATGAGCATATTAGTCATGTAGGAATAAGGTTAGGAAGGTCCTGGATCCATTTCAAATCTCACTTTTTTTCCTTATGTTGTGTATATACACTAAAGCAACATAATGAACTCTCTGCAATAGCATGTATTCGAGAACAACCAACAATGCTTGCTTTGTGAAGTGAGGTACAAAAAAAATCTTTTACTATGCAAATTACTTCAAAAGTACCTATGGATGCATATGCATTAAAATCTACCAAAATTTATCCATACTTCAACTACATAGGCACATATAGTAAACAATATTTAGCACTTCTACAAGACACACACTTTATGTTTGCATGTATATGCATATTATATCAACAATCATCAAAACCATTTGTTTTCTCTTTTGTACTTCTTTGGAAGGTGGATAAAATAGTTTTGGAAAGAATGCCATCACATATTCTTATGAGGACAAGAGTTCCTATGGATCATGAGCCTGCTCTAAGGACGCAAGGCCCTAGTAGAGAATCCTAAGGGTTTTACTATCCTACAAAGTGGCCATATGACGGGTACTTGTACCTTAGAGAAGGGCTTATGAACTAATCGTGGCAAGGTCTATATAATGGATTGGAGGCGAGTCTAAAAACAATCAATATTGTACTTTTTCTCTCTCACATCCTCGCTATAGAGAGCAATTGAATCCCCACAATGTCCTTTGGAAATGTGATATATCAAACATGGTGGGGTGACTTCTTCATCTCTCTCACCACATCTTAAGAATATCTTCTTTGTATGTTTCTTTTACTTTAGAGCACAATGATGCAAGCATCATGTAAATTGTTGAGCATTTGCATTTCTAAGTTCTAAGGAACATTGGGGGAATCTTAGAATGCTCTTTTCTATTGTAATCAAGCTCCATGCCCTACCTTATAGTGCTCTCACCTTGCTTAGAAAGCCCATTGCCTTCCCCTATATAGGTGTTCAAGAATAAAAAGCATTATTTGATCTATATTTTTGGCCACTTCTAGGCCTATATACGTTGTCTTTTATGACATAGAACCTTATACATAGTGATAAAATGAGCATGCCCTTCTCAAATGTTAGATATGCTCAATACTCCACCTTCAAGTGACCACAAATGATCCATGGTGCTCTAAGTTGTAAGGCCCCCATTATGAGAAGAAGCCATTCTGAGAGCCTGGACATTTGTGGAACCCTAACTTCTAAGTTATATGAGGTCTATGTGTGATCATTGATGGTTATAGATGATCTTTTTGAGCCTAGCCATTAGGTTAGGTAGGGCATAAACTTTCGGGCCATTGGGTTGTCGTTCAAGGTGAAAATAAGTCCTTGTGGCGTCGCACAGTTTTCCCATAAACCTTAATGGGGGGAGTGCAGAGGGGAGCTTGCCCCCGAGGGGAGGCTATCCCCTCGGTCCGTAGGGCCGAGACGGTAGGACTTCTGGTCGTGGAGATACTTTTGGATTGTATATTTAATCGACTATTTTGTATCTCCCGACTGTGTTTATCTATACCAACTCTCCTTGTAAAAGCTATATAAGCATGGCCCAGGTTGAGCTTTACAGAGCATTGTGCACTAGTAAACCCTTCATCTAGAGTCTGTCTAGATCGCCATCTAAGCTCCACATTGGGAGCGCATGGTGGACAGCACCATCATTGTAACTACATTATGCTCATCTATCTAAGAATTTGAGTTGTCTATCTCTAAATCTACGTTTATCTTATCTGCGTTATTGTTTTCAACTCTATATACTGGTCTATTCCGTTGTGCTGTTATTTTCTTACATGGTAACAGAGCTCAGGATTCTTTGAGTGGTGCACAAACAAAAACGCGAAGGTTGTAGAGATCTCAATGACAAAAGAGAGAAGATGTCAAGTGGTGCGTCATCATCTACAACTGGGAATCAAGGTGGTTCATCAATAGGAGTAGGTGGAGCACAGATAGGAGCAATAGTGATGCCGACCATCCCAACATTGCGGATACGACCAGTAGCCTTCATGGAAGGTAAACTTGATGGTACGAACTACACCCTGTGGAAGTTTAAAATCACTTCTATCCTTGATTCATATGAGCTTTTGGAGACTATTCTTGGGACTGATCATGAGCCCCAAGAAACACTTGATCCAAATAATCCTATTCGATTGATTCCTTTTGATGTTGATTTCAACGTGCTTGGAAACGTAGAAACACAGATGCACTCTGTGCTCTACTTATAAGTACTTCTGATAGTGTTCTGACTCTCATTCCGCATACATACCAAGCATATGAAGCATAGAACAATTAGAAATGAGTATGAAACTCGTAATCAGACACGGATTCAGAACTTGAGAATTACCTAGCAATAGAAAGGTTTGCTAATGGGGAGACTGCAAAGGTGTTTATCACTCGCATAAAGAATCTGCAAGATCAAATAGCAGAAGCAACTGTTCAAAAGTCAACTGAGAAGCTAGCTCAATGTTGTCTTCGAATCTATCCACCTAAGTTTGATGGTTTGGTAACTGTTCTTTATACTCAAATCAAACCTCAACCACTAACTTTTGAAGAATTTTGTGCCTTACTCATGGAGGAGGAGTTGTGGCTCAATCCAAGGAGTGGTGGCAACAAAGGAGATGCTGCATTCATAGCAAATGCCAAAGGAGGCAAAGCAAAATCTTCAAAAGATGGAGACAAAAAGAAGAACGACAAAAGAAGTTCAAGGGAGAGTGTTTCCAGTGTAAGAAGAAAGGACACAAAATCCAAGACTACCACATCAAGAAGGCAGAAGAGAAGAGTGGCTCTTCAAAAGGTGGTAAGGGCAAGGAGTCTACCAACAAAGCAGAAACAGAGCTTGAGTTATTTGTTACAATAGAGGAGGTGTGTTCCTCAGTTGAAGATCCAAGGACGGATGATTCACGAGTGTTGGACAATGGTGCATCTCGTCACATGATGAGCAGAAAAGACCTTTACAGCTCCTTACAACCTCTAAAGGAACCCATCACAATAAAGGTAGGCATAAATGGCAAGATGTCCTGCAAAGGGCGAAGGTAAGGGTTTCTTTCATAAACTATAATGGCGATGTTAGAAACCTTTCAAATGTATTGTATTGTTCCACAAATCAAACGAAATCTACTTTCAGTAGCTTCTATAACTGATCAAGGTCATCAAGTATATTTCAATAAGATAAGAGCTAAGATTATGGAAAGTAACAACATTGTTTGGATTGGCATAAAGAGTAACAACCTGTATGAGTTGTGTGCTCTTACAGCCACTACAAGTGTGGGGCATAAGTAAGCTATGGCATGAGATATTCAGCCACATCGAATACCCTATACTGAAGGAGATGCATCGCAGAGGTATGGTTGCACACCTACCATCGATTGCAAAAATGAAGGAACCATGTGAAGCTTGCATGATGTGCAAGCAACAGAGGAAGGCATTTCCACATGAAAGCAAGAACAGGACAAGCTATCCTCTAGAGTTGGTGCATGCTGATTTGTGTGGAAAAATACATACATAGGCTTTGGGTGGATCTTCCTACTTCATGTTACTTGTCGACGACTATAGCAAGAAGATGTGGGTGTACTTCCTTCGTGATAAGGCTCAAGATTTTGGTAAGTTTAAAGAATGTCTTCAGCTTGTTGAAACTAAAACAGGGAAGAAGATGAAGAAATTCAGGACAAATGGTGGTGGTGAGTTCACATCAATAGAGCTTGAAGATTTCTGCAAGAGCAAAGGAATCAAACATCAACTCACAGTGGCACATAGCCCTCAACAAAATGGTGTTTGCAGAAACGTCGAAATCGAAACATCATGGAGATGGCAAGGTGCATGTTGAAGGGAAAGGGTTTGCCTAACCAATTTTGGGCATAGACTATCAACACTATTGTCTACATCTTGAATCGAAGCTATCCAATGCTTCTGTGCAAAATCCCACAGAGTACTCAATTAGAAAATACCAAATACCCAAGGGCTTGTTGTTGCCGGACTTCTCTTCACCAAACCTCCACCTTCTCCAAGCCTGCACTTGTGCACACCTTGCACCAAACTTCCACTAAGGGGGAGAGATGGGTACCTTCTGTCGGCACGCGCACACTTCAATAAGACCTTGGGATCCTTGGGAGACTAGTTTAGCACTTCTTTGCACACTTCCTTGATCACTCTTCATGCACACCTTGCACTTCACTTCTTTGCGTCGCACACTGGGTGTCTCTTGCACTTCTCTCTCTTGCCTTGCTTGGACTATGCTCACTCTTGCTTACACTTAGAATTCCAAGAATAGTCCTTGCCTTGATTTAAGTGTTGATTCACGTACGCTCCTAACTGCAAGAGTATCTTGGTGCTCACTTTGATGTCCCAAGATTATCTTCACAAATGGCAACCAACGACTCCCTGTTTTGTCCTGTATTGACATTAGACTAAAACCAAAAATTTTAATTGGGGGGCATACTTTCACTTCTGCGTGCATTGCCGCTTCACATACCTTCACATTTTCCTTTTAAGTCTTTACTTTTGCACATAAGAGAGGGTTCACCTGATCCTTCCAAAACACTTTAAAAACACTTTGAACCTTAGGGAAATTAGAGAAATACCTCTGCAACTTGCAACCCACTTTCCTCCAATTTACCCTTTGTGGACAATGAATTGGTGCACTATACCTCTGCACTTTGACACCTGCACTTTAGCACTTTGACTTTGCACCTATTGACTTTGACCTTGACTTTGTTGACTTTGATCAGTTTGACTTTGATCTTTTGACTTTGACTGCGGTTGACTTTGACCAATATGACTTTTATGGGCTCAACAGACCTTGAGGCTAAGAAGATCATGGCAAGTCGCGATGTGGTGTTTAAGGAGGAGGAGCCACATGCAATGGAGGAGGAAAAGAGAGCTTCCACTTTATCATCAGGCAAAAGGGCAATCCACTATGAACCTCGCCCAAGAGCTATCCCCTCCACACAAAAGAAGGAAGCATCATCTTAAGATGATGAGTCTGAAAGTCATCAACCTGTTATCACCGAAGTGGAAGAGTCATTGCCACGTTGGGTGAGGTAGCTCTATGATTATGCAAATCCCATCCCACAGTCAGTTTGCAGATGGACGAGGCAATCAAAGAGAATAGAGAAACAGAGACGGGCAAGTGCCCATATTATAAACACGGCTTTGATGGCTAATCTCATTCAAGAATAGCAAAGGAACCAACCAATGTGGAAGAGGCACTCCACGAACCGAATTGGAGGGCTGCCATGCAAATAGAATACAATAATATCATGAAGAATGAGCTAATGGATCGACCCGTAAGCATAAAGTCATTGGCACCAAGTGGGTCTGGAAACCAAAGTACAAGGTTGATGGTACTCTGGAAAAGTACAAAGCAAGAAATTGCACAAGGCTACTCACAAGTTGAAGGCATTGACTTTTGTCAATCATTTGCCCCGACTGCAAGGATGACTACTATCTGAGCAGTACTAGGTGTGGCTTCACATAAGTGTTGGCCTGTCTATCACATAGATATCAAATCAACGTTCCTAAATGGGGACCTCAAGGAGGTATATGTGTCTCATCCACCATGGTTTGAGGCTCCATATTTAGAGAACAAGGTATGTAAGCTCAAGAAGGCATTATATGGGTTGGAAGAAGCCCCTAGAGCATGGTACCAACAGATAGATAAGTATCTCTTGGATCTAGGTTTCAAAGGATGTGATTCTAATGCTAACTTGTATGTTCTAAAGGAGGAGGGAAGACAATTGTGCTTGTACTCTATGTGGATGACCTTGTGATTACAGGAAATGATGATGCTCTTCTTCAACAAACAAAAGATGCCCTGAGTTCAGAATTTGAAATGAGAGACTTGTGCTTAATGCATTATTACTTAGGCCTTGAAGTTTGGCAAGAACCAAGGAAGATTTTCATCTCTCAACAAAATTATGCAAGACAAATATTGAAGGCATTCAACATGGAGGATTGCAAAACAAAATTATTTATTGAAGATCCTTCACCTCAAGTGGATATTGGAAGATACAGAAAATTAGTTGGAAGTCTCATCTACTTGTGCAATAGTAGACAAGATATCTCTTATGCTCTTGGATTGGTAAGCAAGTTCTCTAATAAGCCTTGCCAAAGTCATTGGAAGGAAAGCATGCAGATACTCAGGTATGTGAAAGGAACCAATGATTATGGTATTCCTTATGAAGAAGGATCATCTCTAGTCGGATATTGTGACTTAGATTGGGCAAGAGATATTGATACCAGAAAATTAGTTTCTGGATATTGCTTTTCTTTAGGATTAGGGATTTTCTCTTGGATCAATAAGAAGTAACCGATTGTAGCATTATCTTCTACTGAAGCTTAGTACAAAGCTGCATGTGTTGTAGCATGTGAAGCAATATGGTTAAGGAGGATCCTATGGCATATAGGAATACAAGGATAGGAGGCAACATAGTTGAAGTGTGACAACCAAAAGTTGCATGGCCATCGCCAAGGATCTTGTTTTCCATGCATATACCAAGCACATCGAAATTTAGTATCACTGTGTGTATGAGTTGATTGAGGACGGGGTCATGGAGATAAGCTATTGTACAACTGAAGAAAATGGAGCACACATCTTCACCAAGGATCTTGGGGGAGAGCAACTTCTTCGACACTTTCCAAAGCTTGGGATTGGACCAAGGAGATGATAGTTCACCGTAGGGTGGACATTGAGGGGGGGTGTTAGATATGCTCAATGCTCCACCCTCAAGTGACCACAAATTATCCATGATGCTCTAAGTTCTAAGACCCACATTATGAGGAGAAGCCATTGTGAGAGCCCAGATATTTGTGGAACCCTAACTCCTAAGTTAGATGAGGTCTATGTGTGACTGTTGATGGTTATAGATGATCTTTGTGAGCCTAGCCATCAGGTTAGGTAGGGTATAAACTTCCAGGCCATTGGGTTGTCATTCAAGGTGAAAATAAAGGCCTTGTGGCATCACACGGTTTTCCCATAGAACCTTAATGGGAAGAGTGCAGAGGGTATATTTTACCGACTATTTTGTATCTCCCAACTGTGTTTATCTATACCGACTCTCCTTGCAAAAGCTATATAAACATGGCCTAGGTTGAGCTTTACAGAGCATTGCACACTAGTGAGCCCTTCATTTAGAGTCTATCTAGATCTCCATCTAAGCTCTGCATTGGGAGCGCACAGGTGGATAGCACCATCATTGTGACTGCATTACGCTCGACAATCTAAGAATTTGAGTTCTTTATCTCTAAGTCTGTGTCTATCTTTGTCTACGTTTTTTTTTCCTTCTCAACTCTATATAGTGGTCTATTCTGCTGTGTCGTTATTTTCTTACAGAAATATGTATGTATGTATGTATCTATTTAATTCATCCACCATCGATCCATCTAGCTATCTATTCATCAACACATCCGTCCATTTGTGTTATTGTCAATCCACGTACGAATCAACATGTGACCCCTGTATGCGGATTGAATACAAGCCAATTGACCACGGATTATTTGTACATATAACAACAAATTTTTGTACAAGAACAGGATGTACAAAGCAGTTATTCAGAAGGCTGAGTTGGACCATTCTAAGTCCTTGTAACCAACAAAGAACTGCAGATAATGAAAATCAAACGGTTATATCCTCCAAGGTTCTTAGAACTCAAACTTGGAGTATATATGCTGAGCTGCTTCCTTTTCTTAGTTATTAATCCCAATTTATTAAGTTTTAGACCATTGTGGAGTATCAGTTCTCAGTTTCACTAAATTGATTTGCGTCATCAGGCCTATCGAGGGCTTCTTTATGTTTTCTAATGTCCGCCAACTTCTTGTCAAACTCCAGCAGGTCTATCCGTGAGAAATCTGGATCGGCATCATCAGCCATCGATGAAAATGTTTCCTGTATATTAAGACATTTAAGTGTTGAAAAGGATCAAACCAAATTGAGGAGATAAATTGCAAAAAGCATACATCGATGGTCTTTGACGTCTTTTGAGGAAGCCATAACTTGACCTTCTTCTGGAATAATCTCAAGTAATCTTGAAGAAAATCATTCACATGCTCCTTCACGCCAGTCTGTGACTGGATTTCTAACTGCATCAGAGGACCATCGAAATCAACGTTATGTAGTCACAAGCAATTTCGTATTCTAATAATGCACGCACCTACAGATTGTAAACCAGCAAACACATACCCTTTTTTCGTATTCAATCAGGGATTCGTAACTTCAAAATCATCTTGTAACGAAACTAATCGCAATTATCCAAGTTAAGATATGCTCATCAGATCCACTGTGTGTAAAGTGGTCTGATTTCCAGTTACATTTTATTCATGGAGACGTCACTGACATAAGTGTATTGAATAAAAAATAACTTTGTGATCTCAATACTGAGCGAAAAACCAAAGCTGAAAACGTAATATTCAAATATGCCTTATGCTTTAAGTACACTGAGTGCTGCTATCTATTTCCAAATCTTTGATGAAGTTTCAGTGACAGAAACAGAAAGACTAGAGAACGAAAAAGTGGATCTTGCCAAAGATCTCATTCGTGATACTGGTAGACATTACGGTAGCTAAAGCCTGAACCTTATCAAAGGAAAATAGAAAAATACCAGATGCATCAGAAATATAATGAGCAAGAAGAGAAATGAGAATAGAAGCAAGGAGTAAGGTTGAGACAGGAAGTAGTCCATCTTTATGTGAAATATGGACAGGATTGGGAAGAAGACACGTGGTTCTTGAGCCACGACTCATGTTGTCCAAGAGAATTTAGAGAAATCTTAACCTCTCGCTAAAACTCCATCAGAAAAAGAGCTTCCAAACATTGAGAAGAATGAGAGCTGCCATAAAACCATGGAAAGAGCTTCAAAGGTAGTTTTGGAAGATAATGTTCCTCAGCCTTGACCAATGTGGTACAGTAAATAAGGAACATAATGAAAATGATACAGGAACAGTACATGCTGTTCAGGATTGAAATGTCTGGTATGTCATGTGGTCAAGTATCATAACAATATATCATAGTGGAAAGCAACGTTTTCGTAATGGCAACGGCAATGGATTAGCAACGTAGCAATGTTCGAAACCAGGAGTTGCAATGAAGTGATTTATTTTCAAAAATTTGTCTGTATATATTTTTTTATATTTTGGATATTCTGACATATATAAGGTGGGATATGACTAAATACATCATAAATTGTAGTATAAGACATACATAGCATAGATTATTGACTCTAGACTACTACATGATTCACCGTTCATAGTGATTTCAATAGTCACATCAAACTACTACATGATTCACCGTTCATAGTGATTTCAATAGTCACATCAATCATCATAGAGTACCCTTGGCTTTGAAGACCAAGGATGGAACTTTTGTATAAGCTATAAAAGTGCATTACAAGGAGAACATGAGAAATCCAAACATATCAATCTATCTCAAGATGATAAGGTTCATAAAGGAAATCGTACATAAATGAATCTCTACTCTTCTAAAGCTCTTTATGTCTTCCTCATTCTCCACATTTTTTATTGCATGTATTGGAGATTTTGGACAAGATGTTAGATCATTTCCTATCCCTCATAAGGAAAATATACTTTTTGGTATTTTTTGCATTAGAAAAGAAGAATGCAAAGCAACGTGTTGCGAACGTCGCAACGTTGCGATGGCAAAGTTGTGCACCATTCACAACGCATTGTGATGCAACTATGCAATAATATATAAATTATCATGATTCAATGTACATGATAATATAAGAATTAGAGGTGATAAGATGTTGACATACATACGATGATATATACCTCTCATGGAATATCATTTTTGGGAGACACAAAATTGCAATTTGCAGATGATACTTTCATTTTTGCAAAGGTAAATGCTGAAAATATTCAAAACATCCTTTCTTCGATTCCCCCCATTCTCTACTTAGTCAGGTCTTGCTATTAATGCTAAGAAATCTGCTCTTATTGATGCATTTTCCAAGGATTTTGACTCTGTGTCTTGGGATCGAAAGAAAATACATCTGACACTGTATTCAGGCAGCTCAGATATCCCTCGGGTATGTTTCTATTAAGGATTTGATATTCTGGTCATGGGGAAAATTAAGGTCAAAATGAAATTATGGCATGTGACAGAGTGATCGTTGCATGCAAGGGTGAAAATAGCTGTGTCTTTTGAGCAGACATACATTTTATCAGTCCAAAAGAAATGCCATCTTTAAGAATTTAATAAGCTGACTAAAGATTTTGTACAGATTAAAAAACATGGCAGATCTCTTGTCATATTGGCATGGAAGTATGTATTCCAAGTTCCAACCCAAAAGGCTGGGGGGTAGTTGAATTATTAGAATTACATACGCACTCTACTACAGCATTCATGATGAGAATATGCTCCCATGTATCTCGTCTATGGACAAAGATTCTCTGGTTGTGGAAAATGATATTGTTTATTACAGAGGAATATGGTGCTTAGATAAGTGGAACAAGTTTTTCTCACATGCTCTATTGTTTATCATGTCTTCTAAAATTAATTTCATGCTTGCAATTTCCAAATTTACAGCCTCTTTCTTGCATTGGAATTGCAGGCAAAGATATGCGGGCAACTCTATTGAAATGATTTGTCCATTTTGCTCAGTCCTTGCTAGTTCCCCTCTTGTCTATGCCTTGGGGGCAGCAGCCAAGTACTTCAACAACAAAGGGATTCCTGGACCTTGAATTGCTATGAGTCGAGATGAGAGTTTCTTTCTTTCCCTGTAGTGAGAAGAAGATATTGAGTTGCTCTGCCTATAGACCTAAATGGTTTGGGCTTGTGCTGCTCTTGCTACCCTTTTCTATAGATGCATCATCACCATGAATGGATTGGATTTATGCTAAACACAGAAGATGGTGATCCGGCAAAGTTGAGATGTGCTATACATCACTTCTACATGAATATGTGATCTCCACTCAATGCAATTTGAGATGGAAACTCAGGAAACAACACGGCTGGTGGCAAATCAGATTTCAAGCATTGTGGAAAATTGAAATATCGTTTCCAATGAAAGTATTCCTATGATGAACCTTCCTTGATATTTCACATTAGGTGCATTTTTGTCAAAACATGGATTGGCAAGTATATGATGTATTGCAACATACTCGTCGAGTGAAGATGTAGTGAATTACAACTCTATTAGTATGCATAGGATCATAGTATAAATATGTGGGATTAGAGAATTCTCACTCCCCTCAAATCTTTTTGTACATAATTTTTCATTAATGATATAAAGTCTGAATTCCCATAAATACATACACACACTGTACACATA
>MU264432.1:0-26894 GCA_020310875.1 Ceratopteris richardii
TGGTCTATCTCTGCAACTCTCCTAAAAAGTCGGGGGTAATCAGAATTTTGCTAAACTTATTTCTCAGTGTATGGTTTATCAATTGAGTGATTCCACTTGTAATTGGTAGCTTATTAAGGTACTTTAATACTCCCAAAAGGAATTGTTTCAATTGCAAGTGTGCTGGTCACACTGAGCATAACACTGAGCAGGTATCATTACAGAAATAGCAAGTTTTTTGGATTGTGAAGGAACCAAGTTATCTGTTTTGGTTTGATCATTACACAAACCATTTGCAAAGTACATATATGGCTTCTTTGTGTCATTTGGAAGCTAAGCAAGTGTACTAAGCATATCTGGAAGCAAAGGAGGGCTGGTGTGAAGCAGGTATAGCAGCACCAACTCATTTCTTGAGTGCATCCAACCCATCACTCCCAACAGAGATGACTAGTAATGTCAAAGCTTCCAATGGAAGAAGAAACATGCTGAGTAAGGTTCTCTATGTACCACTATCACTAAAAACCTAATAAGTCTAGGCAAAAATACTTGAAAAAGGTTTGCAACTAAGGTTCACTCAAGATGGAACTTTTGTGGAAGATCCATGTCAAGGCTTCAAGAAGTAGCTAGAGGTGAGAAGCATGGTAGGCTCTTTACTTTTGAAGTAGGAGAAAAAAGGAACATAACTCTATTCAACTTAGGTCTCAAACCCCAAGTGAGCTTCAAGTGTGGCATAAGAGACTTACACGTGTGAATGAAAGAACCTTGAAAGATATATGCAGGAATCAAAGTGTTCTAGGGCTTCAAAACACAAAAAAGCAACAAATGATCAACAGATATGATGCATGTTAGATTTGGAAGGCTGAAAGAGAACAATTTACCAGAAAGGCAACATCCACAACAACCTTTTGGACTTACTACACAAGGATGTGTGGGGAGCAAGTCAAGATCCTTCATTGGCAAGATCAAGGTATTACGATTCTTTTATTGATTATCATAGTGGAAGGCCCATTCTATACTTTATGAAAAATAAGAATGAAGTGTTTGAATGGGTCAAGAATCACCTAGCACATGTGGAGAGTCTTTAGTTAGATCATTCACAAAAATCAGATATGATTGAGGAGGATAATACTTCTCCAAAGATTTTCATGAACTATTTCAAAATAAAGACATTAAAAGGGTGGTGATTAACATGTATTCTCCTTAATTGAATTGAAATGCAGAGAAAAGAAACAAGACTCTTGTTGGATCAACTAGAATAATTCTTGAAGAAAAGAGGTTGGCATACTATTTATGGGTAGAAGCAATCTCAATAGTTATATATCTTGTGAATAGAATTCCATCCAAATCTATTCAAGATATGACTCCTTATGAAGCTTGGAATGGTAGAAAACCATGTCTAGGTCATTTGAAGGTATTTAGTTGTTGAGCTTCTGTACATGTACCTTTAGAAATCAAAGGTAAACTTGACGAAAGAGAAACTAAGGTAGTATTCATTGGCTATGATTGAACTCAAATGGGATACATTTTTTATGATCCCTCCACCAAGCAATTCACCACAAGTAGGGATTTTTTATTTGAAGAACACAAGCCATGGTATGATGAAGATGAAAAGAAGGTAAACCTACCATATGATCTTGATTGTGATTTCCATCCATTAGGTATCAAGCATAATACATAGGTTCATGATCCGAGAAGTGATATAGATGATGAACAAGATGTGCGAGAGGAAGAAAAAAAAGAGAAAAAGAGAAAGAGAGAGACATACATGAATACACACACATGTATATAAATAGTTAAATATATGAATGTAATTATACACATTTTTATGTGCGAGATAGAGAGATGCATATCCAAATTTTCTTCATGATTGCATATATACAAGTACTATGCATCTATGCATGTACATATGCATTGAATCTACATACATACATGCATAAATACCTATATAAATGCATACTCATGTAAATACATAGAATAATATGCATGTGAATTTACATATCTTGAATGATATGCAAACACATGCAAACACACACACACACACACATAAATAAAAAAATATGCCTTTGCATACATTGTTATGCCTATATATACATGTATGCACTTAGGTGCATGGGTAGTTACTCACATGTTTTGTTTACATAACTTCCTATTCCAAGATCCAATTAGAGAGTTATGAAGTGCTATAGAATCCCAATTCAAGGAATTTTCAGTGCGTGGTTGGAATATCTATTTGGATTAGGTTTAGAATTATTTTGAGGGCATTTAGTTTGCTGATTTGATCCAAAGAGGGAGGTTCTGCCCATATACCTAGGTTTACTATTTTAGCCAAACTTTTTCATATGAGATCGGAATTGAGAAATTTAACTTGGGATAGATTCCACACATCAAGAGTTCTTTTGAAGGGATTGATTGCCATATTTTAACACATACATCCTATGCATAAACCAGGTTTTAGTTGGCTTTTGACTAGAAAGGGGTACATCTGAAATAAAAATCATAGTCAATTTTGATGTTTATCATTTTTAATCATATTTAACATCACTAACAAACTAAGAGCATTCATTATTGTGTCTTAATATTGTTGATATATTTGGTAGTGATATGTGTGAACACACTAGGACCGTCGGGGCACTTTCTTCCCTCTTTAGGAGGTGTTTTTCCCCCCGGCTTGTATATATGCCTATAACCCTAACGGGTTACTCATGTTTGTACATTCTAGTGGAAATACATTCAGTATTGTGTGTTGTGCTCTAAGATTCCTCTTCTTCCTTGTGCTATTCGTGTCTAACTCCAACTATTGGTATCAAAGCAGATCGTCGCTTCATCTAGGGCATTGTCGACACTCCTTTGATCATAGTCTTAGAATCCATGAAATTTGATGTGCATACTCAGGGTCATTAGAAGATCAACATTTCTTTGCTCTATGGGGGCAAAATCACAATTTGAGCTCGTTTCGACCTTTGAATGCACTATCATAGTGCTTGTACATGCTATTTTATCTGTTTGTGCCAAAGATATATACAGGTTTTGGTTTGCCATTATACGAATCTCAAAGTCTACTACAGGTATAGCAGAACTCATTTGGGTAGTTTTGTTCAACTTTTTTAGATACAATCATTTTTTTGCATCAAGGTATTTTAGCCAGTGGTTATGGCTGAAAGCAGTGATGTATTCCATACATTGGCTGTTGAGGATAAGTTGGATGTTACCAATTATCCATTCTGTGGCTTATATGATGCATCATGTATAGGCTGCAAAAGGGCTGTGGAATATTATGCAAGGTGTTGAAAAATGTCCTATTACACCTACAAATATAGGTACTCCAAATACAGGTATTGAAGCTGATGCAAATGGTGTCAAAGATGGTGATATTCTACACATTCTTGTTCGTGCTGTGATTTCTATTGCACCTACTATAGAGGAAATTCGTTGGGATGGCAAACATGCTGAAGCACATGCATTGATAGCCTTGTCTGTCAAATGTGCTATTATTCCTCACATTTGCTCGTGTTGCTGACCTCCAAAAACAGTTGGAGAGTGAACACATGAATAAAGGTGATTCTATGGAGAGTTTTCTGACAAAGATCAAGGATTTGAAGGAACAATTGATTTGTGCTGATGAAGTCCTTCCTGATAGTTCACTTGTTGCAAACTGTTCTGAATGGTCTTACTAATTCATACTAGAGTTTTGCCTCTAGTCTTCATTTGACGATGAAAGGCAATCCAAATGCCTTAAAATTTGAAGATTTAGTTTCTCTTCTATTGCATGAAGATGAGTCTAGGTAGAACATGTCCATTATGTGTGTTGAAAATCAAGCTTTCATGGCTAGCTAGAAGGGCAAAGGAAAATGGAGCTCTTCTACTAGGAAGCAAAAATCTACTAATTCTGAACAATTGAAGAAGGAAGAAAAAGATCAGAAGAAATCAGAAAAGCAAAAATTGTTTTGAAAATATTGTAAAGCTAATGATCATTTCATTAAGAGCTGTCCAAAATTAGCCACTAAAGAGGCAAAGAAGAAAGAGGCCAGAATGGATGTTGTAGAGGGATCTACACCAAAAAGAGATCTACTAATCTTATGCAAGATGAAGAATGGGTGTTTACTATTGTTTGTAGTTTTGACCCATCTTGTAGGTTAAAGAAGCCATTATATGGTTTAAAGCAAGCACCACATGCTTAGTGTGAAAAGATACATGCCTATCTTATTGCACATGGTTTTAAGAATAGGTGAACTAAAAGAACCTTATATGTTAAGCGTGCTAATGATGTGCTTCTAATCATTGTTGTCTATGTTGATGACATGCTGCTCATTAGTCCTATTCAGAAGCATATTGCTGATTTTAAGGCTGATTTGCATGCCTCATTTGAGATGTCCAATTTCGAGCATTTGCATCATTATTTGGGCATTCAATTTATGCAAGTTGATGGTGGAATGGCTTTGTGTCAAATGAAATATGTTGACACATTATTGTAGCATTTTGGCCTTGAAGTCTGCAAGCCTTTTTCCACTCTTATGGAGACATGTTTATGATTGAGTCTTCATGATGCTGGAGATGCATTTGATCCTGTCCTCTATCAGCAGGTTGTTGGATGCTTGATTTACTTATGCACTACTTGACGAGATGTTCAGTTTGTTGTCTCACAGATGAGCAAGTGTATGCATTGCCCAGGTGTCAAACATTTGTAGGCGGTTCAGCGCATCTTTCACTACTTGAGTGGTACCCGACTCCTTGGATTGTTTTATCCCAAGGGACATGACTACCTCCAGATTTGCATGCTTTTTCTGATAGTGAGTGGGCTGGTTGCTATGACACTCGTGTCCCCACTAGTTGCTATTGCTTCATGCTTGGTAGATCATGTATATCCTGGTTGAGCAAGAAGCACCCTACTATGGCCACTTCGAGTTGTGAGGCTGAGTATAGGGTAGCTTTCATGATGATTGTTGAGTGTGTGTGGCTCAGACACCTTATGGCTATTTTGGGTGTTGGTTAGTCTTCTACCAACACCATCTTCACGGAGACTCAAAACACATTGGCATTTGTGTGGAACCCTGTGTTCCATGCTCACACTTAACACATTGAGGTGCATTATCATTATTGCATGGAGAGTTTCTCTACTAGAGAGATAAGCTTGGCATATGTGCCCATGCAGAAGAACATTGTATACTTTTTCATGAAGCCTCTATCGAGGGAGAAGTTTGAAGCTTTTCAAAAAGCTTTAGGCTTACTTCCTTTTGCGGATTGATTCCACATAGCTTGGCACTTCCTTATACATGAATGCTAGCTTCTTGTTCACATGCAACACTCCCAAGGGGCGATTTGTTGATATATTTCAATAGTGATGTATGTGAAACCATTAGGACCACTAGGGCACTTTTTTTCCCTCTTTAGGAGGTTTTCCCGCCAGCATGTATCTATGCCTATAACCCTAACAGTTTACTCATCTTTGTACATTCTAGTGGTAATACATTCAATATTGTGTGTTGTGCTCGAAGCTTCTTCTTCTTCATTGTGGTGTTCACATGCTTCTTCAGACGTCTAACTCCAAAAAATATACATGATTTCATTGACTTATGTTCTTAAATAAAAGCATACACATGTTTTCTTTTTTTTTTTCAGACTTTGTTTTGTAGGTGTCGAAGAAAGAAGAATTAACTTCAAAAGAAAACATGTTACCATCATGAGGGCATGTAGTACCCAACAACATATTTTGTACATATTTATTGCTTCCAAGTCATGGAGCAAAATTAAACAGAAATTCGATTTTCCATGACTAGGCTTATGCTTTTTAGTAATTGTGTAAATTTGTTTTATTTTGATTTTTCTGCGGAGATGCTGCACCCAAATTTTTGTCACCTCATGGCATTATATGCCATGTAAAAAACTAGAGAGATATATTCTTTGAGAGAGGTAGTTTTCATATGTGCCTTTTTAAAGTAGTAGCAAGAATAGATGATTGTGAAGTATTTTAGTACATGAGAGAAGCATGAGGGTATGCATACTCATATTTTCTTTGAAGATAGTCTGTAATTATTTTCTCATCATTAAGATGAGCAAGATTTTATTCAAACATGACTAAGCATTTATTGTACATAGACAAAGTAGGACGAGGGTAAGTGACCTTTTCATTGATATTTATGTCTAAGCGAAGGTTGCAGGGTAGATTCCTCAAGAGCAACCAATATTTCATTCCTAATCAGCACAAATTAGTGCTATGGTTATGATCATCCATACAATTATTAAATGCTTGTACGTGATTGGTTGTGATGAGGTTTTTGAATGTGCAAGAAGCACAATGACTAGAATGACATCCATAGATATTCACGTTCACTGAAAAGTGGATACTATGTAAATAATTGATTCTCCACGAGGTGATTTGAATCGTTGATTGGTTTCCATTGATCTAGATGATAATTATGCACGAATATGTCTCCATTTCATACTCCATACAAGAAAATAAATGAGTATGTTCAATCATAAAGATTAACATGTCTCATAATTTTAAGGTAAAAAAAATAATTGAGCAAGTAGTTAGTGAGGTAGTAGCCTCATAGAGATTTGGATGCTCCTCTTTGAGGGAATGCCAAAATGAACTAAATGTTGGGGAGCAAGTAGCTCATATGATTTTCTTTAAGCTTTCCAATTTTAAAGTAATTTAGGTACTTTTACATAGGTCAAATAATGTATGCACTAGAAGTGTTGTTAATAGTAGTAGAGGCATGAAACAAGTGATAGAGACCTATAAGAAAGCACATTTCTCTTCATTGGTAAATGAAAACTGCATGATTTTTGTTGCATATGAAATCTTGAGCCTTGCTATTTGTGTGGAATAGTTTTCATAGATTTTAAAGACCATTTGATAGTTCACATGATCTCTGCACGTTAAAATGTAGCCTCTAGAATATATGAGCTGACCAAAGACCATGTCACCTAGAGGTGATTGGTTCTCTTAGATCCTTTACTAAATTTGGAAGATTTTTCTTTCTAACCCTATCTAGAGAGCTGAATATAGGACTTAAAAATATCAAGAGGACCTGTGGCTCCATTTAGGAGATATAAAGAAAAGGTTGAAAGTTAGCCTCTTCAAATTGTTAAAATATTGTAGGTATAGAGGCTTAGTTTTTGGTCATTGTGAAAGCCTCAGATGTCCAAATACTATGAAACATATATCAATAGACAAAGATTGTACTAGCTATATGTTGGAAAAAATTTGAAAGAATTTAGATGTCATTTGGTAGGTCAAAGGATCTATTCTTGGCATAATAATCTCTAGTGAGGATTTGGCAAAGATTTCTATATGTGTTTGATGAATAAATTATTGTTTCATATTGGAAGCTCCAATTTTAAAAACTTTTCTTGGAGAAGCTACTAAAATATTGACTCTATAATATATCTAAAATTCAAAGATTTTTAATTTATCTTCATAATTATAAGATATTGTAAATGTGTTAGTGCATTGTTTCTAGGCTCACCTAAGTGCAGGTGTAGCAAAGATAGAATGAGCCATTTAAATAGCGATTTGATTGAATTTTAATTTAAACTTTTGTGAAACCAATCTAGATATGAATCTAGATTTTGGCATAAAGAAAATGAAGTTTGGAGTTTGTTTCTCTAGTTTAAGGGCTTCAAGAAAATGACCCTCTACATTTCCTTTGTGAAAAGGTTTCAAAGCAAATGATTTTTGAGCCTAATGAAAGACTGCAAAAATATTTTAAGGTTGTACAATTTCATATATTTTGCAACATTAAAAATTAGTTAAAGTTAAGCTTAATTTGCTATTGTTGAAATTTTTTTATGCAAGAAATCTTCTTGAAAGCAAAAGAGCTTCCATTGGTTTTTATGATGTTTTTGTTATATGGTGTGATCACCATGGGCTAGCCATGCCCTAGATATTTCTTTATTGATTATTTGTTTATGGTGATCCTTCTCAATAGGAAAGAGGAGACTTTGTCAAAATTTCCAAAAATATATATAGTCCCATGAGAGCATGGAACAGGAGAAGTTTGGTTGTTGTTCTCATTTCATATATTATGGATTGATACAAGTTGTATAAATTCCAACTTGTGAGTTAATATTTGATTTAACACCTGAGATGTTATTTAATCCAAGCCGCATCCTTCACAACTCTAGTTGAGTTGATTTATCATATAATTTCTCATTTCTCAACTCAAGATAAGTTGATGTTAAAATTACTTATGAGTGATAGAGTCACAGGAATGACTCTGTCCTTTCCATAGACGGAAGGAAACACTTCATGATTTCTTTTTTTCTTAAACTTATGACTGTGAGTACTCAAGTATTTATTCTTATTATTTTGAGAGAATTATTTGACTTTAATTTCATACACGCATGTATGTGGGATATAAAGTTTGATGGTATGGGACATCAAAATTTGTATTCTACCTAGGTGTAGGACAAATGGTATGGGAGAGAATTCTCTAAGATTGTATTTTTTATGATTTGGAGTTCATTCATATGATCTTCTTATTATTAGACAACCAAGGGGTAGTTGAGATAGTCACTTTGTATGTGATCACAAACAAGGCAAGTCCACAAGCAAGTAGCCTAGAAGCGAAAAGGTAAGGTTTGCACATAAGAACTATGAAAAGGAAATTGCATTAAAAAGAAATTCATAGAGTATGCAATACTTTATTTGATATGCTTGAGGTTAGGCCATATTTCATCCATAGTGTGCATAAGGTGAGCTAGATGCTTAGCCTAGTGGGGATATGAGTGTGCACACATCTACTTACCATTTTTCAGTATATTTAGTGGGATCACATTATGGTCCTCACTATATCTAAGAGTGCCATATTATTATAGTAGTTTAATAGATACATCTCATTCCTAGTGGGAATGATTCAATCAAAGTGATAGTCATATGATAAGTTAGTGTTGTCTACTTGGAATAACTTGCATGTTATTATTGAGAAGACAGTGGTAGTTGCAGTAGATGCTATAGTTTCTTAGCACGTCTTCAGTTGGCATGATAGACTAAGTTCCACGTAGTGGATTAGGATTTACTTTCTATGTGACATATTTTTGATTCATGGTTTGGATTATTGTGTATTCCATGCGATTGATCAAAATTTTGGATCCATAGTTTGGATCATTGAAAGATTGTCATCTTGGAGTCATAGTTTGGAGCATGATAATAATTTCTTGAGTTGCATTTCATTATAGTGAGTAACTCAAGAAGATTTACTTGATCTTAGATATTAAGTACTATTCGGAAAAGATTTCCATTTATTTTTTGTATTTTCCCATAGAGACTGGGTCATAGTCAATTTATTTTCTAGAAGCATAGTTTCTTTCATTACTCTAGTGAAGTAAGTGATTTTGCACAATTATACCATGTGACAAACTACTAGTGGTTATTTCACAGAGACAAGGGCAAGATGCGAAGGTGTTTAGAGGTGACAAGCCGTCACAAGTTAGTGGTCAATGTCTAGGCATAGGGAGTCTAAGGATATTCTTAGTACCTATGCTATGCACATATGGACTCATTGGGCCAAAAGGGATTCCCAGACTATGCCCAAAGCAAGGACTACTATTTGATGGTGGAAATGCTAGATAGGAAGTAGAGAGACTAGTTGTCTACTTTTTGAGCATCTAGTATTTCAGACACCTAGCACACTCTACTCTTATTATTTAGAATCAGAGATTTTGATTCGTAGGTTTATAGCTCCTTCTATATCATTAAGTATAATGATCTTTAGAATAAGAAGAGAGCATTATATTCCAGAGGTGTACATGCTTAGACGAACGAGAAGTTCCTTGCTCATGGGATAACCAAAGGCAAAAGCTAGAGGGTTCATATGACGTACCTACTGATGATGGCCGGATGACTACAAGGACCTTAGAGAGAACTCTAGATGGTGACTAGGCGAGGGCTATTAATGGGCTAGGGGTGAGTTCAAAGCATGTCATTCTCCACTTCTCTCATCTTTTCATCAGTATTCATTTTGACAAGGCCTACGATTGCCTATAGTGGCATCTCATTTGCTAGTCCTTGAAGGATCTTGGGTGTGGGCCTAGATTCATCAAGATGATCTCTATGATGTTGGGTAATGTCATTGTGTGTATTAACGTAAATGGTGAACTCTCATGTGTAATAAGATTACAGATATTTATTAGATAGGGATGCCCCTTTCTCTCCTTCTATTCGAGATTTCCACCAATGGCCCTAGTGTTGATATATTTAGGTACTAATGTGTGTGAGCACACTAGGACCACCGGGGCACAGAAAGAGGCTAGAATGGTTGTTGTAGAGGCCTCTAGACCTAAAATAGAGTCTGCTAATCTTGTGCACAATGAAGAATAGGCATTTACCACTGTCTCCATTTATGACCCATCTTCTCATGAATAGTGTATGTTTGTAGTAGACATACGTGTTTATTACTTTAATAGTGGGGAAACCAAACATATTACCTTGCAATGGAGTTTGTTCACTCTACTCAAGCATGCCCCTAGAGGGAATATTGTCACATGCCCCAACAAATCCTCTTATCCTATAATGGGAGTTGTTGAGATCATTTTGACTACTATTCATGGTAGTCCTTTTACGTTTTCGGATGCTTTATTTGTGCGAAGAATGAAGAAGAATATGTTCACAGTTTTAACTTTAGCCAAGATTGTCTTGGTTGTGAAATTTGTCAATGATAGATGTACAATTCATGATCTGTCAAATGAGGGTGTCATTATTACTTTTGCCATTTTATGTAGTGGACTGTATGAGCTCATAGACTATGAAAAATTTATGTATGAATAAGCATGTGCAATACATGATTCTGAGACTTTGTTGGATGCAAAGCTTTGGCAATCACACTTTGGTCATCTAAATTTTTCTAATTTCCCACACCTACAAAAATCTCAAATGGTGTCGTCTTTGCCCAAAGTTGAGGCACCTTGTAAACATGTGTGTGAAGGCTGTAGTTTGGGCAAAATGAAGCGTTCCACATTCCCAAAAGATGGTTTAGTTTGAGCTACTAAAAAATTGTAGCTTCTTCATAGTGATGTCTATGGTCCTATGCAGACACAGTTTTTTGGAAACTGTCTTTACTTCATGACTTTCATTGAGGATTTTTCCAGGCATGTATAGGTATATCCATTGAAAGAAAAGTCCCAAGTTTTTATGTGCTTCAAATAGTTTTTGGTTTTGGTTGAAAATGTGCTAGCATGTAAAATGGGAACCCTTCATTTTGATCGAGGGGAATATATGTCTTTTGAATTTAATGCATTTATGGCTGAACGTGGGATAAAACATCAGTGTACAGTGCCATATACACCTCAGAAAATGGGGTCTCTAAATGGAAGAATAGGTCACTCATGGATCTGGCAAGATGTATGGTCAAGAGTTAGGCTTTACCACATAGTTTTAGGGTTGAGGCTTTTATGTGCACAACATATGTACTTAACAGGTGTCCCACTAAAGCATTGCAATCTATCACTCAATATGAGGCTTTTCATGGTCGCAAGCCATCTGTTGCTCACTTATGTGTTTTTTCTTGTTTGGCATATGCATTAGTGTTTGAACAATAGAAGAAATAAGATGATAAAGTAGTGAAATGTATTTTTGTTGGTTATAGTTCTGAAAGCAAAGGCTATCGTTTGTATCATCCACATAATAAATGCATTTTGGTTAGCCATAATGTTGTATTTGTGAGAGATGCTATCCAACCATTAATTTCATGTAGTAAGGAGATATAACTTAGCTCCAAAGACATGTATGACATTTTAATACTATCTTTTTATAAGTGGACAATCTAGCGCTAGTCCTAATGAGGCAACTTCTCAGCCTTTAAAGGTTTCATGTGATGATGGAGCTCATTCCATTTTTTATGTAGATTTACATGACGGTGCACAAATTCTCAAAATTGGATGGGTACTATGCAATTAGAATATGATGCTATCATGAAAAATGGTACCTATTTTTTATGTGACTTGCTTCCAGGCAAGAAGGCCATTGGCACTAAGTGGGTATACAAGATGAAGCATAAGCCTAATGAAAGATTTGAAAGGTATAAGTATAGGCTTGTTGCAAAGGGTTATGCTGAGGAAAGAGGCATTGATTTTGATGAGAGGCCTTTTCTCCTACATGCCAAATGACTACATTTCATAGCATCTGTGCATTTCCAACTCATCATGGTTGGAATGTACATCAGTTGGACATTAAAACAGGTTGAAGAAGGCATTATATGGATTAAAGCAAGCACCATGTGCTTGCTATGAAAAGATACATGCCTATATGCTTGTACATGGTTTTGAGAACAATCCAACTAAAAGCACCATATATGTTAAGCATGAAAATGATGTGCTTTTGATCATTGTTATCTATGTTGATAACATGATCCTCACTAGTCCTCATGAGAAGCATATTGGTGATTTTAAGGCTGATTTGCATGCCTCATTTGAGATGTCAGATTTAGGGCATTTGCATCATTGTTTGGGCATTCAATTTATGCAAGTTGATGGCAGAATATCTTTGCATCAAACAAAGCATATGGACACATTATTGTAGTGTTTTGACCTTAAAGACTGCAAACCTATTGCCACTACTATGGAGACACCTTTACGATTGAGTCTTCATGATGCTAGAGATGCATTTGATGCTATTCTCTATCAGCAAACTCTTGGATGCTTAATTTACTTATGCATTACTCAGCTAGATATTATGTTTGCTATCTTATAGATGAGCCGTTTTATGCATTGCCTAGGTGTCAAGCATTGGCAGGTGGTTAAGCACATCTTTTACTACTGTAGTGGTACGTGACCACTTGGATTATTTTATCCTAAGGGGGATAACTACTTGTAGATTTACATGCCCTGTCTGACTCTAACTAGGCTAGTTGCTATGACACTCGTTTGTCCATTAGTGGCTTTTGGTTCATGCTTGGTAGCTCATGTATATCACGGTTGACCAAGAAGTAGCCTACTATGGCCACTTCCAATTGCGAGGCTGAGTATAGGGTAGCTTTTGCAGTGCCAATTGAGTGTGTGTGGCTATGCCTTATGGCTGATTTGGGTGTTGATCGGTCTTCTACACCACCATCTTCACTAATAGTTAGAGCACAAGTTGCTAGGAACCTTGTGTTCGATGCTCATGTTGGAGTTAGACGTCTAAGGAAGCATGTGAATAGCACAAGGAAGAAGAAGAAGCTTGGAGCACAACACACAAGATTGAATGTATTACTAAGGAAGTGCCAAGCTATGTGGAAATCACTCCACGAAAGGAAGTAAGCCCAAAGCTTTGCGAAAAGCTTCAAACTTCTCCCTAGGCAGAGCCTTCGTGAAAAGGTCTACAATGTTCTCCTGTGTGGGCACATATACCAAGTTGATCTCCCCAGCAGAGAACCTCTCCCTTACATAATGATAATGCACCTCAATGTGCTTAGTGCGAGCATGGAACATAGGGTTGCTCGCAACTGCCAATGCACTCTGACCGTTAGTGAAGATGGTGGTGGCAAAGGACTGACCAACACCCAAATCAGCCATAAGGCATCTGAGCAACACACACTCAAGAGTAGCTGTGAAAGCTGCCCTATACTCAGTCTCACAACTGGAAGTGGCCATAGTAGGCTGCTTCTTGCTCAACCAAGATATACATGAGCTACCAAACATGAAGCAAAAGCCACTAGTGGACACACAAGTGTCATAGCAACCAGCCCAGTCTGAGTAAAAAGAAGCATGCAAATCTCGCGGTAGTGATCCCCCCTTGGGATAAAACAACCCAGTAGCCGAGTACCACTCAAGTAGCGAAAGATGCACTTAACCGCCTGCCAATGCTTGACACCTGGGCAATGCATACACCTGCTCATCTGTGAGACAGTAAACTGAATATATGGCCAAGTAATGCATAAGTAAATCAGGCATCCAACAGCCTGTTGATAGAGGACAGCATCAAATGCATCTCTAGCATCATGAAGACTCAATCCTAAACCTATCTCCATTGGAGTGGCAATAGGCTTACAGTCTTCGAGGCCAAACCGCTCTAATAAGGTGTCAATACATTTCGTTTGACACAAAGCCAAACCACCATCAACTTGCATAAATTGAATGCCCAAATAGTGATGCAAATGCCCCAAATCCGACATCTCAAATGAGGCATGCAAATCAGCCTTAAAATCAGCAATTCGCTTCTCAATAGGACTAGTGAGCAGCATGTCATCAACATAGACAACAATGATCAGAAGCACATCATTAGCACGCTTAACATATAAGGTGCTCTTAGTTGGACTGTTCACAAAACCATGTGCAATTAGATAGGCATGTATCTTCTCATAACAAGCACGTGGTGCTTCCTTTAAACCATATAATGCCTTCTTTAACCTGCACACATGGTTTTCATGCCCTTTCTGCACAAAACCACGGGGCTGAAAAACATACACTTCTTCATGCAAGTCACCATTCAGAAATGCAGTTTTAATGTCCAACTGATGTACATTCCAACCATGATGGGCTGCAACTGCATAGATGCTCCGAACAGTAGTCATACCACACATAGGTGCAAAGGTCTCATCAAAATCAATGCCCCTTTCCTGTGCATAACCCTTGCAACAAGCCTAGCCTTATACCTGTCAACTGTACCATCAGGTTTATGCTTTAGCTTGTAAAACTTAGTACCAATGGCTTTCTTGCCAGGAGGCAAGTCATATAAAGACCAAGTACCATTCTTCAATATACCATCATATTTAGATTGCATAGTCGCCATCCAATTTTCTGAATTTTGTGCTTCATCAAAAGAAACAGGCTCATTATCATCATAGAGACTAGACGCAGCCATAGCATATCAATCTGATGCAAAGGAGGCACTATGAGAGCCTGAACGAGTACGATATGATAAAGCTGCATCTCATTTGCTATCACGCAAAGTTTGCACCAGCCATTTTGGCATAGTTTTTGCCTCCTCAATATCAGCTCTCTGATCAACAAGTGCATCATGTAAATCTGCATCAGAAATGGGATGATCTGCATCATCACATGAAACGTGCAAAGGCTGAGAAGTTGCCTCATTAGGACCAACAGTAGACTGTCCACCTGTAATAAGAGGCATCAAAGTATCATACATGTATTTGGAGCTAACAGATGTCTCCTTAGTACATGAAAGCAATGGCTGAATCACATCTTCCACAAAAACAACATCACGGTTAACTAGAATGTGTTTAGTCTGTGGATGATACAGATTATAGCCTTTACTTTCAGAACTGTACCCAACAAAAATAAATTTTTTGCCTTATCATCCAATTTTCTGCGATGTTGTTCAGGCACTAGTGCATATGCCAAACAACCAAGAACCCGTAGATTGAGTAATAGATGGCTTGCGATCATGCCAAGCCTCATATGGAGTGATAGAATGTAGCGCTTTAGTGGGACACCTGTTAAGTACATATGCTGCACACATGACAGCCTCAAGCCAGAAACTATGTGGTAAAGCCTGACCCTTGACCATACACCTCGCCATCTCCATGAGTGACCTGTTCTTCTGTTCAGCAAACTCCATTCTGTTGAGGTGTATACGAAACTTTAAACTGGTGTTTTATCCCACGTTCAACTAGAAATGCATTAAAATCAGGAAGATGGGCTTATACAACCCACGACATAAAATGCCAGAAGGAAAATAATAATATCGCCATTTGATAGATCATGAACTGTACATCTGTCATCAACAAATTTCACAACCAAGCCAATCTTGGCTACTGCAGAAACTGATAACAGATTCTTCTTGATCCCTGGCACAAATAAAGCATCTGACAAGGTGAAAGAACTACCATCAGTAGTAGTTAGAATGATCTTACCCAACTCCCATAACAGGATAAGAGGAGTTGTTGGCACATGTGACAGTATTCCGTGTAGTGGCCGGCTCGAGTGAAGAGAAGAAATTGCGCTGCGAGGTAATATGTTTGGTTGCCCCACTATCAAAGTACCAAACATCTGATTCCACTGCAGACATGCACTACTCATGAGAAGATGGGTCAAAACTACAAACACTAGTAAACGCCCAGTCTTCTTCCTGTACAAGATTAGCAGACTCTGTTTTTGGTGTAAAGGCTTCTACAACAAACCATTCCAGCCTCCTTTTTCTTTTCCTCTTTTGTAGCCAGTTTTGGAGAGTTCTTTATGATATGATCATTCCCTTTACAGTACTTGCAAAACAATTTTTGCTTTTCTGATTTCTTCTCCTCTTTATCCTGGTTCTTTGAATGTGCAACATTTGTAGATTTTTGCTTACTAGTAGAAGAGCTCCATTTTCCTTTGCTTCTGTCTAGCCAGAAAAGCTTGATTTGCAACACACATAGTGGACCTATTCTGCCTGGACTGATCTTCCTGTAACAGAATAGAAACTAACTCCTCAAATGACAAGGCATTTGGATTGCTTTTCATCATCAATCGAAGAGTAGAAGCAAAACTCTGATGTGAATAAAGAAGACCATTCAGAACGGTCTGCACAAGTAAGCTATCTGGTATAACCTCATCAGCAGAAATCAACTGTTCCTTCAAGTCTTTTATCTTGTTAGAAAATTGTCCATAGAATCACCTTCATTCATGTGCTCACTCTCCAATTGTTTCTAGAGGTAAGCAACACGAGCCTCATTCCTAGCCTGGTACAATGTGGTAGTGTATCCCCAAGCATCCTTTGTTATTCTACAAGAACGAATATGAGGAATAATAGCACGTTTGATAGAAAAAATCTATCAATGCATGTGCTTGAGCATATCTTCCATCCCAACGAATTTGCTCTACAGTAGGTGCAACAGAAACAACAGCACGAACAGGAATCTGCAGAATATCTTCAACACCATCTTCGTCAGCTTAGCACCTGTATTTGTAGTATCTATAGTCGCAGGTGTAAGAGGACGTCTTTCAACACACCTGCACAATGTTCCACAATCCTTTGCAACCAATACATGTCGCGTCATATAAGCCCATAATGGGTAGTTGGTACCATCCAACTTATCCTCAACAACCAACATACGAAATACATCACTGCTTTTAGCCATGGCCAGTGACTAAAATATCTTGATGCCGAAAATCCACTCTATCTCAAAAAGTTGAACGAAACTGCCTATACGAGTTCTGCTAAACCTGTAGTAGACTTCGAGACGCTTATAGTGGTAAATCGAAACACGTATATACCTTTGGCACAAAAAGACAAAATAGCCTACACAAATGCTGCGATAGTGCATTTGGAGGCCGAAATGATCTCAGATCGCGATTTTGGCACCCTGAGTATGCTCACCAAATTTCGTGTGAATCTGAGATTGCAACCGGAGGAGTGTCGACGACGCCCTGGATGAAGTGGCGACCTGCTCTGATACCAATTGTTGGAGTTAGACGTGTGAGGAAGCACGCGAATAGCACAAGGAAGAAGAAGAAGCTTGGAGCACAACACACAAGAATGAATGTATTACTAGAGAATGTACAAAGATAAGTAGCCCATTAGGGCAATAGGCGTATATACAAGCGGGGGAAAAAACCTCCTAAAGAGGGAAAAACATGCCCCGGTGGTCCTAGAGTGTTCACACACATCACTACCTAAATATATCAACAGCTCATACTAAGCATGTTGAGCTGCATTAGCATTATGTTAGGGAACACTACAACAGATCGAGGGAATACCGACGGTCAGTATATCGGCGATCAGCTGTCGGCGTCGGTATGACCCTCGATTAATTTAGGAAAGCCGTTTTGCCTCAGAAAGGCAGCATTGGTATATGCATTGGTATATTACGCGTCGGTATAAGCGTCGGTATACGCGTCGGTAATTTGCTGGAATTACCGACGCTTTTACCGACGGTTATACCGACGCTCTCTTTTCAACCAGGCTCGAAACCAAAATTCATCATTCTGAGCGTTTTGAATCCAGCTCTTCTCCTGTCGGGTTTGCGCGTGCCAACAACAGATCTCTGTTTGTGACCCTTTCTCTCTCTCTCTCTCAACCTCCCTCTCTCTCATTCTCTCTCTCTCTCTCCCCCTCTCTCCCTCACTCTCTCTCCCTCTCTCTCCCTCCCTCTCTCTCCCTCCCTCTCTCTCTCTCTCTAAAAAAACCTCTATCTTTGTAGATCTGAAGTTTTGGTAAGTAGATCGCACATATTGTAGCACTCCTTTTTGTTTCTCTATGTTTTTTTCTTTACTAATATGTTCTCTCATTTGGTTTTGCAAGAGATTTTGGGATCAAATCTTTGGAAATTCGACGAAGAAGAACCTCAAGTGGATTTTGACGACCTTGATTCGAACAATTCTCTCTCTCTCTCTCTCTCTCTAAGCACACCTCTATTTTTATAGATCTGAAGCTTTGGTAAGTAGATCGCACATATTGTAAACACTCTTTTTCTTTCTTTATTTTTTTGCTTTTCTAATATCTTCTCTTTAGTTTTGCAAGAGATTTTTGGGATCAAATCTTTGGAAATTCGACGAAGGAGAACTTCAAGTGGATTTTGACAACCTTGATTCAAAAATTACATGAATGTAAGTGAGACATATATCACTCTTTTTTCTTTCTTTATGTTTTTGCTTTTCTAATGTCTTCTCTCTTTAGTTTTGTTTTCGACTGAGAGAGAGAGAGGGAGAGATATATACATATACATACACACATACACAATGTATATGCATACACACATACACAATGCATATGCATACACACATACATAATACATATGCAAACACATACATTTGATTCAATCATTGCACACATCATTTCCAAAGGACATAGGCCATTTCTTGGTGTCATTGGGAAGCTAAGGAAGTCTACTAATCAAGTCTAAAGCAAAAGAGGGCTGGTACAAAGCAGGTTTAGCAGTACCTACTCAGTTTCCTAGATCATTCATCCATCTTTCCCAACAGTGGTATTAGAGCGAATAAAGGTAAAATGGGAGATGGTTTTCCTTCATTTTATTGACAAATTGGACAGGAACAATTATCAAGCTTGGTCTCTAAGGATGAAGACCTAATTATAAGGAAGGAGTCTCTATGGTACATCTCAGGAGATGAGGAATTGCCCTCATTCAAAGCAAGAGTTTGCCAACCAAGGAGGAACAAGAAAAACTCAACACATGGTGTGCAAGGGATGCATTGGCAAGGTCTTATTTACTTAACTCTATATCTGACTTTCTTTTACCTCATATCAGAAATTGTAAGACTTCCCAAGAGACTTGGGAAACCTTGTCATCATATTTTTCCTCCAATACAAGGGCTTAGAAAAAATCAGGTTGTGGATTGAATTCACAACACTAAGGAAGCAACCTAAGCAAGTTGTTTCAGAACTTGTGACCAAGATCAAAGATGTGCAGATCAGTTAGCAAGCATAGGAGAAGAGATTGAAGAAGAACAAATTGTAAGGTAGGTAATCATGGAATCAAGGCTGATGACAAGTGGGAAAGCTTCACCACTGCAATGGATCTCTACATGGACATGCACACTCCAGATCTTACAACTCTCATGGGACAACTATTTACACATGAAGCAAAGCTCACCAAGAGTGGAGATACATCCAAAGGTAACAACTCTTCTGCCCTATACACTGATAAGAAATCTAAGGATAAAGGCAAGAATAAGAATGTGGAAGATGAAGGTTCTACCTCCCAGTCAACTATGCAGGGAGAGGTAGATCTTCAAGAGGAAGGGGCAGAGGAGGTAACCAAGGTAGCGGGAGACCCTATAACTCATCACCATGTAACATTTGTGGTTTATCAAATCACACCACAAATGAGTGCTACAGGAATTACAAAAATCAGAGAGGAAGAGGCTACCAAAGAGGTGGATACTCACAGTTCTAGAGGATGGTTCAACCATCACCAAGGCCACAACAACAATTGCAACAACAGTTACAATGGCAACTACCAAGGAGGATTCAGAAACAGAAAGGACTACAACAACTACACAGAGGAGCAGGATGACTCTCTCTTGATCATGAACATGACTTCAAAGTCAGGTACAAATGATGATCACTTATTTTATATTGATTCAGGGTGTTCAAAATCATGTGGCTGGTAATGTTGCACTACTCTCTCATCTTGAGGAACCAAAAGGTAAACACCAAGTCCAAACAGGTGATGATACAAAGCATCCTGTAGTTAAAGTTGGAAATGTGCAGACTTGTGATGGTAATCAGAATTTGTTAAGCAGGGTACTCTATGTACCAACCATTACAAAGAACTTAATGAGTGTTGGTCAGATTGTAGAGAAAGGGTTTCAGGTTAGATTCCAATCAATATGGAGCATTTTTGGAGGACCCAAAACATGGATTCAAAAGGATAGCTAAAGGAGAAAAATCAGGTAGAACTTTTCACTTTTGAGTTGGAAGATACAAAGAACATTGCATTATACAGTTATAAAGATCAAACACTTTTCAGAGCTTGGAGACTTGGCACAAGAGATTAGGGCACATAGGAGAAAGGACCTTGAAGCAAATGTGCAGGTACCAATGTGTGCTTGGGATACCTAATGTATCCAAGCAACATATGATTTACAAAGTGTGGTGCTTGTCAATTTGGTAAGTCTCATAGGTTACCTTCTCCAAGAAAGGATGTATGCATGAAAGACTATCTAGAGCTTGTACACACAGATGTATGGGGACCGAGCAAAGACCCCTCAGTCTCAGGTTCAAGGTACTATGTGTCTTTTATTGATGATATAGTAGATGGACTCTATTAACTTTATGAGCACAAGGATGAGGTATTTAATTGTTTTAAGAAATATCTTGCATTAGTTGAAAATCAGACAGGAAGGAATTTGAAGAGGCTAAGGTTAGATGGAGGAGTGAGTACTTCTCCAATGAATTTGAGGAATTTTTGGAGGAGAGAGCATCAAAAGGAAATAACCACAAGGTACTCTCCTGAACAGAATGGGGTAGCTGAAAGAAGAAATAGGTTAATTGTTGAGACAGCTAGATCTATGCTTAATGAGAAGAAATTACCTAACTATCTATGGGCAGAGAGTGTTTCTACTGCCACCTATCTCATAAAACAGGTTACATCAAAGTCACTTGATGGTATGACACTAGGGTAAGAGACCATCATTGGATCACTACAAAATTTTTGGGTGTGTAGCATATGTACACATTCCTTCACACATAAGAGGAAAGCTAGATCCAAAGGCTGAAAAAATGTATTTTCATTGGATATGATTTAAATAAAAAAGGTTACAGGTTTTATAACCCTACCAATAAGGGATTTATGGTAAGCAGAGATGTGATCTTGATGAGAATGATTCTTGGTATGAATGAATGCAGGAAGGTCAAAACTACCCTATGACTTGGAAGAAGAATTTCCAAAACTTACAAAGGAGGAACCTACTCAGGATGGAGAGTCAAGTTCAGGTGATGAAGATACAATCAACCTTGAAGAGTTCAAGGCATGGAAGTCCAAAGGCAAAATGAAGATGAAGAAGCTTGAAGACATACCAGAATCTTCAACTCAATCAATCAGAAGGTCTCAAAGAGAAAGCAAAAAACCTATCAGATATGGGTATGATACATCTCTTGGTACTAAACATTCAATTTATCTTGCAAAAGATTTGTCAAATGAAGAACCACATTCATATGAAGAAGCAATCACCAAATCAGAATGGAAAGAAGCTATGGATGAGGAGATTGAAGCACTCAAGGAGAGTGATACATGGGAATTAGTACCCAAGAAGGACTCCATGAAGGTAATAGGATCCAGATGGATCTATAAATTGAAAAGAAATTCTGATGGCATAATTAACAGGTACAAGGCCAGATTGGTAGCCAAGGGTTTTGCACAAACCCAAGGCATTGACTATGAAGAGACATTTTCTCCTGTGGCCAAGATGCCAACAATCATAGTCTTGGTTAGTGTGGCTGCATCAAAGAATTGGAACATGTACCAATTGGATGTCAAGAATGCTTTCTTGAATGGATGGATCTCAGAAGAGTTTTATATGTCACAACCTCTTGGCTATGAAGACCCTAAGAAGGTAACTTATGTTTGCAAATTAAAGAAGGCTTTATATGGATTGAAGCAGGCACCTACTGCATGGAATTACAGGCTAACTACATACCTCCAAGACCAAGGTTTTGCCATGAGTAAGGCTGACACTTCTCTGTTCATTAAGAGAAGTAATTCAGAGGTAATCTATCTTTGTGTCTATGTTGATGACATCATCATTACAAGCAATGATGTCAATGGAATCAGAAGCATCAAAAGCCAGATGATGAAGGAATTCAAGATCAATGATCTTGGATTATTGAAGTATTTTTTGGGACTTGAATTAGTTTACACTAATTCAGGAATATACATTACTCAGAAGAAGTATGTACAAGATATGTTGAAGAAATTTCAATTGCAGGATGCTAAAGCAGCAAGCACTCCAATGGAGGTGAATCTAAAGCTAAGTGCCCATGAAGGTGTTGAAGTCCAAGACATTACAGGTTATCAAAGTATGGTGGGTAGCTTGAACTATGCTACTCTAACCAGAATTGACATTGCATATGGAGTTAGTGTGCTAAGTCAATTTATGCACAAGCCAAGGATACCTCACTTAGAGGCTGCCAAAAGAATCTTGAAGTATCTCAAGGGTACAAAGAACCATGGTTTGTATTTTCCTTACACTTCAGATATTGATATAAAAGTTTATTCAGATGCAAATTGGGCAGGATGCAAGGATGATAGGAGAAGCACTTTAGGATACATTTCTTTTGCAGGTGACAAACCAATTTCATGGTCTGCAAAGAAGCAACCAACTGTTGCATTGTCTTCTATAGAAGCAGAGTATAGAGGGCTAGCCAATGCCACTCAAGAAGCAATTTGGATTAAGCTTTTGTACACAGAATTGGGCTTATATACTAGGCCTCCAATTATCTTTGGAGATAATACAAGTTCTCTTCACCTTGCAGCTAATCCTATCTATCATGCCAGAACAAAACACATAGAAGTTCATTATCATTATGTGAGAGAGAAGTCACTAAGCAAAGATATTCAGTTGACTTATGTGTCAACCAACATGCAATGTGCAAATTTGCTGACTAAAGCTTTGGATGGGACCAAACTTTGCAGGTTCAAATCTATGAGTGGATTGCAGGATATACTTGAAGAATGACAATGAAGGATTAAGCCAAAATGTTTGGCTTGAGGGGGAGCTGTTGGTGTAAATCACAAGCCTACACATTTGGCTTGGAAGTTATCATAAAGACTCTACATACATGAAGAACCATAGGAACATATGCTAGTGGTAAATTACCACTTTATCTCATTTGTAAAAGTCAAAATGACATGGAATCTTTTGTAATAACCTACCAAAGTGAGTCGTGGAAAAAGTAGCCTATTTGATTGAGAGAATATCTCCAAACTTTTAGGACCTTGATCATAGGAAGCCAAAATTTGAATTTGAATTCAAATTTTTGCACATATCCTATAAAGATGTACTTGGAAAAGTCGCGGGTAGATCACTTCACTCCCGAGCTTCATTCTTCTGTAATTGAGTGTGTGTGAGGACTATAACATAGCCTACCCTCTCACCATTAGGCAATGCTATCTATGTTGGTGCATGACAATCATCAATTGAAGAATTATAAAGGAATGAAGTCAAGGAGTCAAGAAGAGAACAAATTCAGATGGTTGAAGGAAGGGCATATTCAGAAAATCCAAAGACATGTACACATATGTACATTAGCTGACTTATACCTTTGTCTAGTCATACACTTGTATATATTCATCTATAAATATGTTGGAAAAATGTCGGGCAAATAGAGCAGAAGAAGATTAGAGAATAGGGAGAGAGAAATTAGTGTCATTAAGACACATTGTAAGTGAGTGAATCATCCATCCTCACTAGTATGTAATTTTCTGAAGAAATCGAGAAACTTGCGCCCGATGTTTAGCAGTCTGCTCCTTCTGTGTTTAATCTTTTGAGAAATCCTTCTGCACGTGTCTAAGTCCATAGCTAATCTATCTATGGCTAAAATTTGAGAGGTTAATTGTAATCAGCTTGAGAGAATTTTGATTAGGAACATTCATATGTAAGAATGTTCTAAGAGTCGAAAAATCTGGCGCACATTTCATCTTCAAAGAAATGGTCAGTGCTCAGTCCACAGTGTAAAGTTTTACACAAGTGAGGGCTCAAAATCTAAGTTGGAAGGTAAGCCATCTATGGCTAGAAGATCTTGATCAAACGGGTTCAGAGTTGGGAGAACCAATGCTAAGAAGTTGCAGGTGTCAAAGTCGCCATTGCAAGGAAGCAGTTTCAGACATAGGTAAAGTGTTTCACATATTTCTCACAGTATACTCAATCATTTTGAGAGATTTAACTTGGTAAAGTTGCGCAACCTTAAGGCGAAGTGTTGTGCAAAGTTTTATAAAAAACTTTACAGGATTGATTAGTCAATGAGTGATTAATCTGCAGCAGACTTTTTTGAAGAAACTGAATTTTTCAGAATAATCAATTTTCTGATAAATTGGTGAATGATCTCTAAGTTTGGTGGAGTCTAAAGTTAATCTTGATATAGAGGTGATCTAAATTCAAGGTTAACTTGTTCTTTTGGAGATTAACACTCTCCATCAGTGGTATCAGAGCAGGTTGTGTCAAAATTGAAGTGAAGAAGACTCCGACTATTGCAGAAATACAAAACTTTACATTTCGAAGGTGCAAAAGGTCAAAGTGTGAAGAAAGATTAAAGGAAGACATACAAAGAGCATCAAAAGGATCAGAAGGAGCAACATTCGAAGTAAAGGTACATTCATTATCTGTAAAGGTTAAAGATTTGAAGCTACAGGTGAAGTAAGATGGGAGATAGTCTCCAAATTGAAAAGTTGGATAGAGAGAACTATCCTGCATGGTCTATGAGGATGGAAGCTCATCTTATGAGCAAAGATCTGATAGGATACATCACAGGAGATGAAGAAAAGCCAGAATTCAGAGATCCTAGTGTTCCAACTAGGGAGGAGCTTGCAGATTTGAAGAATTGGATGAAGAAGGATGCTCAAGCAAGAAGCATCATCTACATGGCAGTCAATGACTATTTGCTTCCTCACATTAGAGGACTTGAAAGTGCATGTGACATTTGGAATGCTTTGGAAGAGCATTTCCAAAATACAACCAAATCAAGGAAGGCTTCACTATGGGCAGAGTTTACTACCTTCAAGAAGAAGGCCTCACAATCAATTTCTGATTATGTGACAAAGATGAAGGACATTGCAGATTCTTTAGGTGCAGTGGATGAAGATATTGAAGAAGACAAATTGGTAAGACAAATACTCACAGGGCTAAGAGGAGATGAGAAATGGAAGCCTTTCATTTATCTACAGAACTTTCATTAGATCACTTTACTCCTGACTTGAATCAATTGTTAGGTCATATGCTAACTTTTGAGAATGATGTCAAAGGAGATGTTGATAAGAGTGCAGGTCATGCAATGTATTCTAAAGACAAGAAGAAAGCCAACAAAGGGAAGCAACAATCAGGTGAAGAAGAAGGTACTTCAAACCAAGCAAACTTCATAAGAGGAAGAGGAAATGGCAGAAGTAGAGGAAGAGGCAGAAACAACAAAGAGAATGCAAGAGCTTGTTGGATATGTGGTAAGACAAATCATCTATCTCATGATTGTTGGCATAATAATCAAAATAATGGTAATTATCAGAACTTTAATCAAAGAGCAAGAGGTGGTAGATTTCAGAGAGGAAACTTCAGAGGTAGAGGTGGTAGGAATTCTTTTGGAAGAGGTGGTGGAAGAAACTTCCAAAGTCAATCCTATAATAACACCTACTACAACTATGCATCAGATCAAAAGGAGGACTCGACTCTCATTATGAATACATGTGAAACTTCACATGAGGACATGAGAGTGTTTTATATTGATTCAGGATGTAGTAATCATTTGAGTGGAAATATTGCTTTGATGACTGACCTAGATCATAATGCAATTAATCATACAGTGCAGACAGGTGATAATACAAAGCATAAGGTAAAGTCAATTGGTTCAGTCAAAGCTAAGGATGGGAGCACTCTTCTGAGTAAGGTACTTTATGTTCCCACAATTCCAAAGAATTTGATCAGTGTAGGTCAAATTGTGGAAAAAGGATATGAGGTAAGGTTCACCAATGATGGAGTTTATGTGGAAGACCCTAGTCAAGGGTATAAACAAGTTATTGCAGGAAAGAAAGAAGGAAGGCTTTTCACATTGAAGGTACAAGGAAATGTTGGACATGCTATGTTCACATATGGAGAGCAGAAGGTGTCAGAATTGGATCTTTGGCACAAAAGACTTGGACACTTTAATGAAAGAGGTATCAAAGAAATGATTAACAATGATTCAGTGCTTGGAATGCCTAACATTGCAGGTCAACACATGACATACAGATGTGAGGCATGTCAATTAGGTAAGGCTCATAAGCAATCCTACTCCAAGCATGGGTTTATGTATTCAGAAAGACTTGAATTGGTGCATACAGATGTGTGGGGTCCTTCAAAGGACTTTAGTATAAATGGTTCAAGATATTATGTCATATATGTTGATGATGCTACCAGGTGGATCACAATTTATGTGATTAAAGAAAAGTCAGAAGTGTTTAATACATTTAAACACTATCATGCATATGTAGAAAGAATTACAGGTCAAAAATTGAAGAGACTAAGGTCAGATGGAGGGGGAGAGTATTTTTTCAAATGAGTTCAATGATTATTTGTGGAATGCAGGTATAAAGAGAGAAGTTACTTGCAGGTATTCTCCTCAACAAAATGGGGTAGCAGAAAGAAGAAATAGGACTCTTGTTGAATTTGCAAGGTCCATGATGAAAGAGAAGAATTGCCCAAATTATTTGTGGGCTGAGGCTGTTAATACAGCTACATATTTGGTTAATAGATTGCCTTGTAAAGCTTTGCAGGGTATGACACCATATGAAGCTTGGTGGGGTAAGAAACCTACCTTGGATCATTGCAGAATATTTGGATGCTTGGCATATGCATAT
>MU264433.1:0-20000 GCA_020310875.1 Ceratopteris richardii
GTGAGTAGAGATGTAATTTTTGATGAAAACAAATCATGGTTTGATGATGACAGGAAAGTGAAGCTGCCATATGACTTGGATGAAGATTTTCCATCACTTCAACCAAGGAGCCAAAGCAGATTGAAGAAAGTGATTCGGAGATTGACCTAGAAAACTTGGAAAGACTAAAGCTATGGAAGAACAAAGGTAAAGCAAAGATGCAGGATGCTACATATGGACCCGAGAGCTCACATCAACCACTTAGAAGGTCTTCGAGGGAGAAAAGAAACCAGAGAGGTTTGGTTATGATACTTCTTTGGTCACCAAGCACTCAATCTACATTGCAAAGGATTCAACCAATGAAGAACCTACCACATTTGAAGAAGCACAAAGCAAGAAAGCTTGGAGAGATGCAATGGATGAAGAAATGGAAGCCTTGAAGGAGAATGACACTTGGGAGCTTGTACCTAACAAGCCATCTATGAAGATAATCGGATCTCGATGGATATACAAAATCAAGAGGAATCCAGATGGAAGTATAAATAGACACAAAGCAAGGTTAGTTGCTAAAGGGTTTGCTCAAACCCATGGTATTGATTATGAGGAGACTTTCTCTCCTGTTGCAAAAATGCCTACAATTAGGGTTCTCATTAGTCTTGCTGCATCTAGAAATTGGAATCTTTATCAACTTGATGTAAGAATGCTTTCTTGAATGGATGGATTTCTGAGGAAGTGTATATGGCACAACCTCCTGGATATGAGGATGCACATCATCCTAACTATGTATGCAAACTAAAGAAAGCTTTGTATGGATTGAAGCAAGCTCCAAGAGCTTGGAATTTCAGATTGGTTACTTATTTGCAGGACCAAGGATTCAAAGCTAGCAAGGCGGATACCTCTTTGTTCATAAAGAGGAATGATCTGAAGTGATCTATTTATGTGTGTATGTTGATGATATTATTATCACAGGCAATGATCTTGAAGGAATCAAACAGGTAAAGAGTCAAATGAAGGAGGAGTTCAAAATAAGTGACCTCGGACCACTCACTTATTTTCTTGGATTGGAGTTGATCTACACAGATTCAGGTATATACATCACACAAAGGAAGTATGTCCATGACATGCTCGTCAAGTTCAAGATGGAAAATACAAAGTGTGCAGGTACACCTATGGAGCAAAATCATAAGCTTAGTGCTTATGAAGGAGAGCCAATTGAAGACATCACAAGCTATCAAAGCTTGGTTGGAAGTTTGAACTATGCAACACTCACAAGGGTGGATATATGCTATAGTGTTAGCATATTGAGTCAGTTTATGCATAAGCCGAGAAGACCACATATGGAAGCGGCCAAGCGAGTCCTCAAGTACCTAAAGGGGACCATGAATGAAGGTTTGTTCTATTCATATACTTCAGATATTGAGCTAAAGGTCTACTCAGATGCAGATTGGGCCGGATCTAAAGATGATAGAAGAAGCACATCAGGGTATATATCATTTGCAGGTTCAAAAATCATTTCTTGGTCATCGAAGAAGCAACCAACCGTGGCATTATCTTCTACTGAAGCTGAATATAGAGGTTTGGCTAATGCAACTCAAGAAATCATGTGGTTAAAATCTTTGTACACAGATCTTGGACTTCATTCTTCAACACCTCACATTTTTGGTGACAACACAAGCTCACTACATCTAGCAGCTAATCCGGTATACCATGCTAGAACCAAGCATATTGAAGTCCACTACCATTATGTAAGGGAGAAGCTAATGAGCAAGGATATTCAACTATCCTACGTCTCTACAGATATGCAATGTGCAGACATGTTGACGAAAGCTCTTGATGGTACGAAATTAAGTAGATTCAAGTTGATGATTGGTTTGCAGGAAATCAAGGACAATTGAAGACTTATTTGGAGGCCAAGCATGTTAGGCTTGAGGGGGAGCTGTTGGTGCATTTTGCCCAAGCCTACATGCTTGATATGCTTGATATTATCCTCATTTGTAAGTCACATGAGTAGTCATGTGAACACCTCTTGTAAAAGAGTACATTTTATCTCTTGTAAATGGAAAAAGAAAAAAGTAAAAGGATGGCTTACCTCATCCATGATGTAAAAGCAAATTCGTGGCTCCAACTACCAAAATCACGACTTTTTGAGCTGAGGGAATCTCTCCTAACTTTGGGGATCACTTTTAGGTGGAGCCATTCGAATTCGAATTCAAAACTCCCTCCAAGAATAGCTATAAAGGAGCAAGAAGGAAGAGGCGATTAGCAAGCCTTGTACGTGACCACTTCATGTCATTTTGTAGAGATTGAAGAGCTTACTCCATATCTCTATCATTCTACTCCCATTGTGCAAAGATTCATTGCCAATGTGGTTGTAATCATATGTGAATCTATACATTTATTATCATCTACCTCTCTGTTTTGTTCTCTGCTATACTCACTCAGAGCAGTAACGTCAGAAGGTCATATCTCGAGTTTTACTGAACCTTTTTCAGTGTTTTAAAGTGCGTTGGGTAGCTCTCACTGTCTAGTTTCTACATATACATTTTCAAGGTCATTGGATTTATACTTTTGGAGATATCTGCATTTACTGCTTACTGGTCTATCTCTGCAGAGCCCCGAGAATTGTGGGAATGTTCCAGAACTTGATGAAACTTGTTCTCAGTGCTCAGTCCATCATTTGAAGTGTTTTAACTTGGAATAGGAAGCTTTCTAAGTCTATTTGCTATGCCAAAAGGAATTTTTCTAATTCCTTCCAGGTTGAGAGCACTGTTCATTTTTCCAGCAGGTGTATGTCCAAAAATAGCAAGTTTTGGGAGCTAGTCATTTCGCAACTAGCCTGTCTTGACTTAAACTTTTGGGATACATGTTCCAAAGTACTTGGCTGATATTTTGGTGGATTTAGGAAGCTCAAAGGGTCTACTAATCAACTCTGAAGTCTCAGTTGGCTGGTGTGAAGCTGGTTGTAGCGGCACCTACTCATCTTTGGATTGCATCCACCATCTCTCTTCACACATATGAGGTATGGCATGGAAGGAAACCAAGTGTAATTCATTTGAAAGTATTTGGTTGTGTATGTTATGTCCATGTACCAAGTGAAGTGAGATCAAAACTTGATGTGAAATCAGAAAAGTGTATATTTATTGGTTATGCAGATACTCAAAGAGGATATAGATGTTATAATCCTCATACCAATAAGGTGGTTGTTTCAAGAGATGTTAATTTTGATGAATCACTTTCATGGTATGTAGATAAGAAAAGTTTGCAGGTCATAAATGGAGATGAAGAAGATACAGGTGAAGGACATGAGTGCTTACCTTAGCCCCAAGAAGTTTAAGTGATGAGAAAAGTGGTTTGGATGAAGAAGAGAGAGCTACCTTTCAATGGAAGATTAAGGCAAGAGTCACCTCCAAGTGTTAAAAGTAAAGGTAAACTCAAACTTGTTGAAGTTAATGATGAAGGAGAGGAAATTAGTGATGTATGTGAGTATGGAGAATCATCAAAGGTTCCTAATAAGAAAGGGAGCATCTACATTGGAGGTAAGAAGAACTTCAAGAGTGAGCAAGCAACCTCAAAGGTATACTTATGAATCTTTCATGAATACTCATTATGCTTTTATGACAAAAGTTGAGCAGGAAAATGAACCCACATGTTATGATGAGGCAAAAGGAGATGAAAAGTGGAGAAAGCAATGAGAGAAGAAATGGAAGCACTACAGGATAACAAGCCTTGAAATTTAGTTCCAAAGGCACCAAAACAAAGGTAATTGGTAGCAAACATGGCAACGGTGAGACTTTGTTGGCTTTAGCTGCAAGTAAAAGGTGGAATATATATCAACTTGATATAAGAATGCCTTTCTTAATGGTGAGTTAAATGAAGAAGTGTATATGTCACAACCAGATGGTTATGTAGATGCAAAATTTCCTAATCATGTATGCAGGTTAAAGAAGGCATTGTATGGTCTTAAACAAGCACCAAGGGCATGGAATGCAAGGTTGGTAAAGTATCTTATGCTGCAAGGATACACAGCGAGTCATGCTGATCCTTCACTTTATTTAAAACTGTAGATGACATGTGTGTCTATGTATGCATTTATGTGGATGACTTGTTGATTACAGGGAATGATGCAAAATCAATTGAAGAGATAAAAGGTAATTTGGGAAAGGAATTTAAAATTTCAGATCTTGGTTTGCTTAGATACTTTCTTGGGATTGAAATTGTGTATGGTGATGAAGGTATGTGGTTGATACAGAGAAAGTATATATGTGATATGCTGAAAGGTTTCGTATGCAGGAATGTAAATTTGTTTCTACTTCAATGGAATGTAATGTAAAGTTGAGTGCAAAGGAAGGTGATGAGTTGCATGATATGAATGCATATAGATCCATGGTAGGATCTTTGATTTATGCAACAAAAACTAGACCTGACATATGCTATGCAGTGGGAGTATTGTCACAGTTTATGCATGAACCTAGAGTACCTCATATGCATGCAGCGAAAAGAGTGCTTAGGTATTTGAAAGGTACCATGAACGAAGGATTATTTTATAGTCATGATGCTGATCTAACTCTTAAAGTCTTTAGTGATGCAGATTGGGCTGGAAACAAAGATGATAGAAGATCCACAAGTGGATATGTGGTAATAGCAATAAACAAGACATTAACGTGGAGCTCAAAGAAGCAGCCTACAGTTGCTTTATCTTCTACAGAGGCTGAGTATAGAGGTTTAGCATTGGCTACTACTGAGGTTATGTGGTTTAAAAAGTTATTTCATGATTTGAATGTGCAGGTTGATGTACCACTGATATATGGGGATAACTTGAGCAGCATTCATATGACCTCAAATCCTATTTTTCATGCTAAAACAAAGCATATAGAGGTTCACTATCATTATGTTCGAGAGAAGGCCATAAACAATAAAATACAACTTTCTTTTGTGGGAACAAAGGATCAAGTTGCAGATATCTTCACCAAATCCTTGGATGGACCAAAGCTTCAAAGATTCAACTATATTCTTGGCATGAAGGAAATACCCTTTGAAACTTGAGGGGGAGAATGTTGCGAACATTTGTTTTATAGGGTACAAGTTTCAAATTATGTAAATACCTTTGGGAAGTCTTCAAATACTTCAAGAAGGCTCATATTATTCATTAAATATAGCCAAAATACCACGTGAGTTCTAGAACATGGTGAGTCAAATTAGTGAGTCACAAGGGAGCTGCAGTGGTGTCCTAGTGGAAGGTCGATGTGGCTAGTTCTCAAAGTCCATCAATACTTTGCTTATTTGAGCACTTGATTCATGTAATATCTCCACCCAAGTGTCTACCACAAATTTAGATGTATTAGGAAGGTTTTAGATTAGTTCCCCATGCTATAAAAAGAGGAGAGAAGTCGTTAACTTTTGGGATGTCCAAGAGAGTCATATGTGTATCTCTACGCTGCTGTAGTTTTGTATGCAGAGATTGCAGAGCTTGTATCTCCCGTTTTATATATCCACATTACATGTTTGATAGCTCATTTGAAAGCTCTTACAGTCTACTGTCATACTCTCAATTTCCATAATCATTTGATATGTGAGGTGAGAGCAGTATGCTCTGCAAGTAGTGTGTGTTCTTGGGTTTCACCCCTGCTGAAGGTCTCCATTAAACGTCAAACTTGCAGAGGTCATATCTCCTTGTGTATTTATCCAAATTGAGTGTTCTTTGGCTCCTTGGAAAGCTCTTGGTCTCTAGTATATGTGGTTAGACAGGTTTAAAAAATTCTAAGCTAGTAGAGAACAGTAAGCTCCGCAAGCATGACTAGTTTTTTGTGATGAAGTTTGTGAGAAGGTCAACTTGTTCCTAGGGGGTTCCACCTACTTCCAGCTATATTTTGGAGGTCAATAAAATCCAACAACATGCAGATACACACTCACACATATACATACACATACATATGCACATATACTTAGACATTCACACACATAGACATACACACACATACACATGCATATGCACAAACATTTTTACAAACACATAAAAGGACTTACATGCATACATTATTGCATATACGCATACACATTAACACATTAACACATACTTAAATACATTTATATGCACATTCACATGCATGCACATACACATAGATGCAAAGGGAAATGCATCCACATGCACATGCATGTTTCATACATATAGACATGCATATACATACACTTGTATATGTTTATACACATACACATACATATGCACACACATACATATACACACACATACCCATATATACACATATATATGCACATAAGTACACATACATATGCACATACACACATAGATACACATGCACATACATACATATACATACACATACACACATATACATGCACATACAAACATACACACACTTACACATGCACATGCACATACACATAAATATGCATATACACTTACAACATGCACATGCACATAAATGCATATACACATACATATGTACATACATACATGTACACACACATATACATGCACATACGTACACATACAGATGTACAAACACACATGCACATATATACATATACACAGATATACATGCACATACACACATATACACATACACATACATATATACATGCACATACCTACATATACACACATATGCATGCTATTGCACATACACACATACACTTACACATGCCCATGCACATACATGCATATACACACATACATATGCACATACATACATGACACAAGTGTACATAGATGCATACATATACATGCATATAGACACACTTACACAACTATAGATATATACCTACATGTGCATAAGTACATTTTATACACACAGAAGCACACATAAATATGATTGAATTATATAATTAAAGTAATAAAACACATGCTAAATATAAACAATAATAAAAATCACTAGAACAAGACTTTTACTTGCTTAATACCATATAGACAATTCAAAACATAACTTAAATGAACTATATATATATATATATATATATATATATATATATATATATATATATATATATATATATATATATATATATATATATATAATATATATATATATATATATATATATATATATATATATATGTGTGTAAATATATATCCAATGTCATAATCAAGAATCCTAATCATCATCATCATCATCATCAAGAGCCTCATCTTCATCCTCATCATCATGATCATTAGCATGATGTGTTGTATTTGTAGTGGCATCATGGGAAGTGGTGCGAGTACTATGTAACGATCAAGATCATTCCTGTGTCTGTCTCTCCACCTCATCCATATCTACCTCTTCATAATACTCCTTTATTACATATAAAAAACATGAATATGTAAAACATACAAAACATCCATAGAAGTAAAATAATTATACAAAATTTAATCATACTCATAGAAGCATCCTCATGATCTCGTATATACTCGTTGAAATACCAATATCCAAAATCTATAGCATACTCGATCTCATGTTTTGTGGGGTATCGACCATAATCCTTTTGCTACATTGAAACAAATAAAAAAGATTAGTCTTGTTTATTTTAAGTAAAAATAAAAAATATACTTTAAATAACACATATATTTACAAATGTACCTGCAAAATCATGATGGCCCATTTGGCCTAAGTCAGATGTGTGACCCGACTCAATTATCTTCTTTGCAATAGCCTATTTACATAAATTAAATGTCAAAAAAAAAATTAATAAAACATATGAGAAATATAAATATAAACTATTAATTAGTATACCTTCTGCTGAGCGAGTAATTCCTGAAGATATAGCTGTCTATGAAAAATTTCCACGTCTCAGGTTGTATGTTAGGCCTCCTCTTTTTTTCTTCCACCATAAGATATCTCTTATTATTTTAATCTCAAACAAAAAAGAAGAATCAGAATACATACACACATATAGCATGCGCATACACATATACATACACTTACACATACATACGTACACATATACATACATACATACATACATACTAAATGCATGCACACATACAAATACTCACATACATATAGTGTCTATATATATATATATATATATATCTTGATTTATATTTAAACACTATATATATTTTTGTTTATGTATTTATATTTATATTTACTATATTTATATGGATATTATATTTACTATATATATATATATATATATATATATATATATATATATATATATATATATATATATATATATATATATATATATTTCTATATATATACATGCCCATATAAAAATACATACATACACATGTCCACACACACACACATACATGCATAGATACATACAAAATACATGCACACATAAACATTTATACATACACACATACACTTATACACACACATACTTGCAATCATATACACACACATACACTTATACACACACATACTTGCAATCATGTACACATACATACATCCATATATATACACATATACATACATACGTAAACACTCATATACATATCCACATATATACATACACACATACACATCATGCATATACACATTCATACAAAATGCATGCATTTATCCTAGAAGAATGTGTATTTGTGTATATGTGAATATGTGTGTATGTGTAGATGTGTATATGTGAATATTTATGTATGTAAATATCAGATTTTTAATATGTAATACCATTATCTGCAGATTCGGATCAATCAGATGGAACTCCACCACCATCTCCTAATCGTGCAAGGACTATACATTGTGAGTATATCAAACATTTAATTATGAATATATTTGATAGATACATAATTGATATATGTTTTCTTTATTGTTATAATTAGATTCTGATCAATTAGAGGGAACTCCACCATCTCCTACCCATGAAACAACTTCACATGTGTCCGCCCTTAGGAATTATGATGAATTTTACTATCAAGAACGTATTATATGTTGGTGTAAGTTTTGCTATGGCACGTATCAAAGACCACATTTGGAATGTATTGAACATGAGGCAGAGTATGGTACTTTTGAGCATGCACCACCATATAGTCAACATGATAATGTTTGGGTATGTATTATTTCTATAAATTAATGTAATTATTTTAGTTTAAAACCATAGACAAAATCAAATTATTGTTGATATATAGGAATATTTGCTGGATGATGATGATGATGATAATAATTCTTATTCTCATAATGCTAATATACCTTGTACACATCATGAGCTTGCTGCTCATCAATTACAAGCTGAGGTTTCTAGAAAATCATCTACCTCCTGATTTAGAGACTAAAGCAGCAAGAGATTATCCATTGCAAGCTTGTGATTGTTCTGTACTACAAACATATGATAGAAGAAGATATGGAGGATGGAATAGAGGACACTTCCTTTAGATGGAGAGGTTTTTAACTTTTGCGGTAATCGCTATATGATTGCTCCATCCACTATTACTAGTGCTGGTTGTGGTCTCTTTATTGTAGAGGATTTTTGTGTGCCTCTGGACTCTAAACTCACTCTTATGTCATTTTGTGGTCCTATAAATGGATGGGGAGATTGGCATGGACTTGTAGGTTATGTTCAAAGCATGAGTACATATGGAATATGCTTGAATCTAGTATCCCTTACTAGTAGAGGGATTTCACATGCAGAAAATGAAAGATTATATATTGATGGAAGACTTTAGATGCATGGAAATATAACAGGTTTAATAAATAGTAGTCAAGGGATACATAATAGTTCAAGGACTAATTTCACATTTGAGGAGCGTGAAAATAGTCATGAATCACCATACATGAGTAGAGATGTAGCAAGATACATAGTTGTCAATGCTATTACTTCATTACATGCTAGTGATGAATTATTAGTGAATTATGGATGGCGTAGACCTCCAAGAGCATCTTTTATCTAAAGAGGGAATGAAAAATCTCTATCCACCTATCTTTGGATTGGAAAACTCTAATTTCAATCTCTCTTCAAAATAACTTACATATTTACTTTTATGTTTAAAGTTTACTTTTCATTCGTTTATGGAATACTAATGATTTTTATTCATGTGTGTAATTTCCAACGTATGATGTTGATGATGTTCCACCACACCATTCAGAGTTGCTAGTAAGACCTCGTTTCAGAAGATAAATGAGGTTGAATATGCAACGTTGAAAGACCCATATTCAAAAGAAGATATAGTACAAGATTTGTGCCACAATAATGAAGATGATGGCATGGGATATTTTATTGAGGATTGGTATCAACATGATAATGAGAGCATCGATATTTCTAAAAATGAGAAATATCTTCAAGAGGAATGTCTAAAGCATGTATATGAAGGAAGTCATTTGACACGACTAAATGCAAGCTTACTTATTCTCAATCATCAAAATCGTTTTGGATGGAGTAATGTATCTGTTTTGGCACTATTGAGGTATAATTTTTAATTTTCTATCTATTTATATATATACATGCATACATATATACATCTAAATACATACATACATAGACATACACATATACATGAATGCATACACACATATAAACACACACACACATATACATACATACACATGTTATGAAAGTAACGTCAAATTATACATACCTCTATCTAATGAAGGTATTCTATCCATCTAGCCTTTGGAATTGTCTGCCCAACTAGCTTTAGAATCTTCCTTACACATCTGCTTCTCCTATTCTAGTCAACCTAATAATACCTCTGCTACTAAATCCTTATGTATGAGTTAGGTATGGAGGTATTAGGTCACTTGGGAAATGGGAGAAGAAAATTGATCTGGAGCATTTTGAAGGATGGAAGAATAATTTTAAAGGAGGGCTAGAAAGAAAGCGTCCATTCAATGTAGGTTCTTGTTCTTACCTTAGCTAAGGTAAGAACAAGAAGTTGCATTGAATGGACGCTTTCTGTCCATCCATCCTTCAAAACTATTTGTCCACCTTTCAAACAAATTTTCTCCTACTATTTTCCAAAGTACCTAATACTTGTATAGCTAACTGATACTTTGTATTGTAACAAATATGTAAGTCTTAGTTAGCAATGCTGGTAATTGATTGACTATAAATGGGAGACTGTCAAACGATTCAATCGTCAAGATATCAATATGAAAGTCTACATACCACAATAAACAAATAGACAATTAGAAACGAAATCAAATATACACACCTACACATACGTATATAATATATATATACATCCACATACATACATACATACACACATGCACATACATACATATATGCAGACACATATGCATACGTATACATCCGTACATAAAGACATATACATAACATATACAACACATACCAATTATTGTTTGAACAGTTATTGTTATAGAGATCGACGAAAGTCCTCTTGATGATTCACATCGACATTTGAAGAGAAATTAAAATCATTGTACATGACAATGATGCTAATCTACTTGATGAAAAGGATATATTTTACATTCTCATTCTACTAATGATGAAAAGAAGTACCAAAAATTGATATTACTCCATCAATAGATGATGTCATCATGAGAACACAGATTTAACAATAGAAGAAATAAATGAAATCAATAAGGATAATGAAGATGAGACTATATTGATGGCTTACCAAATGATGGAAATAATCAAAACATATGAATAGATCTGATAGTAAATCCTACTCTAGTTATTGATTGATAAGATGAATCATTTAAATGGATATGAGATAATAGATTCTCCTTTTTTTCAACTAGAATATCTATGAACCCCACCAAAGAGATGAAACCATGTTCTTTTAAGTTAGAACATGAAGCTTGGGTATGCCTAAAATTTTATATATGGCTTTATTTTTGCGGAGCAAATTTTTGTCATGTATGTATGCATATGTGTGTGTATTCATGTGTATTACATATATACATGTGTTATTATGCCCATATGTGTGTTTCATGTGTATGTATGTGTGTGCATGTGTGTAATATATGTATACATGTGTTAGTATACACACATGTATGTATGCATATGCATTTGTGTAATATATGCAAGTGTGTTTATAATTGGGCATGCATTTATAAGTATACATGTGTGCATGTAGGCATGTATATGTGATGTATATATATGTACATGTGTATATGTGTAAATGTCTAGATGTAAATATGTATACATGTGTGCATCTAGACATGTAGGTGTGATGCATATGTATCTACTCCATCATTTTGTATTTATGTATGTGTATCTACATGATGTGTATGTATCTTTATATATATTACGGTTCTCATTGATTCGAGTAGCTACATATAGAAGCATAAGGTTGGGAGGAGAGGCATATCTCTAGTAGGTGGTGGGAGGAATAGATGCAATGTGCACATATACTTCAAGTGTATGGCAAAAAGGTTGATTTAGGGTTGCAAAACCCTAATATCAAAATTAGTGTTTTTGAATTAGGTTTTCTGTTATAAACATATCTATATACTGATTTATATATATAATATTATAAATATATGTACACACACACACACACACACACATATATATATATATATATATATATATATATATATATATATATATATATATATATATATATATATATATTATATATATATATATATATATATATATAATATATATATATATATATATATATATATATATATACGTGTGTGTGTGTGTGTGTGTGTGTGTGTGTGTGTATATATATATACTGTGTGTATGTGTGTGTATGCATGTGTATCTATATGTGCGTGTGCATATGTATGTGTATATATGTGTGTATATATGATTATTTGAGTCTATGTATGTGTACATATGAGTATGTATGTGTATTTGTATGTGAGTATGTGTATGTGTCTATGTGTATATTCATTATATTTGTGTATCTGCATGCATGTGTATGTATGTTGTGTAAATGTGCATGTATGTGTGTCAATGTGTGAATGTGCATGTATGTGTGTGTGTGTGTGTGTAAATGTGCATGTATGTGTGTATGTGTATCTGTATGTCTATGCGTGTATATGTACCTCTGGTAACACACCTTTCTCTCTCTCATATTCATACATACATGGATAAACACACATATGCATATCCAAATATATATATGTACAGCACATACACATATATGCATGTGATCTGATGTGTGTGTACATTTGCGTATATATGTGCATGTATATACATATGTTTATATGTATGTAAATATATTGTATATATATGTGTATATTGATGGGGGATGATTCTAACACCCCAATGCAAAAATGGAAGATGGCTGCCCTCCACTAGGTCCACAAGCAGTGATATATACTCACTCTTCTGAACGTTTCTCTGCACCACTACATAGACTTAAATGACATTTTGCTGACTTGTAGTAACTATAAGAGCTACCCAAAAAGCTTTAAATCATACTAAATGGATAATTTAGCTGGGAGAACCATTCTCTGCAAAATAGGCTACCTGTTGCAACACTCTCTGCCTATGTGCAGAGATATATCTTCACAAGTTTGCAATTTCTCAACAACTCACTCATCCAAATAACTTGAAACTTGGCAAAGCTCAGGGCACAATATGAGAGACCAAATGAATCTGAAATCAATGAAAAATGAGTACAATGAGAGAGCAAACAATGCCCTGCAATCTGGTACAATCAGATTTGGAAAAGCCTAACTACACCTCTAGATAGACCGAACCAAAATCATGAGAAAATGAGGTAAGCAAGCAAGGGGGCTGCTTGCTGGAGTTTATGACTTCACTAAACCAAGTGGGAAACTCGTGGAATGCATACAACGCAAGAAAAAGAGGTGAGATGATGCTTATATAGACTTCTACTTTTCCTACAATCTAGCTAACCACCCACCAATCAGTTTAGGTGCACTTTTTGGTGGCTCATTTGATGAGATCTCATTTGATTGAGTTTGGTGGAGCTTATAAATTTATTCCATGACTTTGGGTCCTTCTTTTGGATTGGTCCACTTTCAAAAACTCATGGTTGAGCCTTTCTACATGATTGAGACTTGATTTTCAACACTTCCCCTTAAGTCTCAATGCCTAGATCCTTCATTCCAATGCATGCCTTGAAGTGTTGTAGCTTATTACTCCATCCAATGCTTTGGTAAACATATCTGCATATTGGTCATTTGTATTGACATGCTCCACCTTGACATACTTTGACATGATCTTCTCTCAAATAAAGTGGTAATGCACTTCTATGCTTCAACCTTGCATGGAACACCGGATTTTGAGACAAGCATATGCTATTATGTTGTCACAAAAAATAGTACTTTCTTACCTACAAATCAAGGTGAAACAAACAACTTCTTAAGCCACATAAGCTCACATAAGACTTGTGCTAAGCCTCTATACTCAGCTTCGATGGATGAAAGAGCCATGGTTGTTGTTTCTTTGACATCCATGAGATGTTCTTCTTCCCTAGCATGATAACATATCCACTAGTGCTCCTCCTATCATCTTTGGAACGTGCCCAATCAGCATCACAATAAGCTTGTACATTTAATCCATAATCAAATGGATACTATAGACCTTCATTCACTGATCCTTTGAGTACCTAAGTACCCTTTTGGCTGCAACAAGATGAGGTACTCTTGGTGCTTGAAAAAATTGGGATAACACTCCAACTACATGTGCAATATAAGGTATTTTCAAAGTAGGATACAAGAGAGAACCAATTATTGACCTATACATGGTCACATCCTTCACTTCTTCACCTTCATGAGCACTTAGTTTAACATTTACTTCTAATGGATTTGTAATGGACTTGCAATCACACAAGCCAAACTTCTTCAAAAGATCAAGAATGTAGTTCCTTTGCATCAAGTATATACCTTCCTCTTTATATAGTACTTCAATCCAAGGAAGTACCTTAAAATCCCTAAATCTGAGATTTTAAATTCACATCCAAGCTTCCTCTTTATGTCCTTGATGTAGGCTTCATCATCCCCTGTAATGATCAAATCATCAACATATATAGAAATGAAAACAATTTTTCTACCTTCCTTCTTCACAAAGAGTGATGGGCCTGCATGACTCTCATTGTATCCACATTTACTAAGTAGTCCACAAGTCTTTGGTTCCAAGCTCTTGGGGCTTGCTTGAGACCATAAAGAGCCTTCTTTAGCCTACATAAATGATGTGGAAACTTCTCATCATCAAAGCCTTGGGGCTAGTCCATGAAGACTACCTCTTCAAGCTCTCCATTTAGGAAAGCACTCTTCACATCCAACTGGTACATCTTCCAACCTTTTGAGGCTTGAATTGCAATCAACTTCTCATGGTGCACATCTTGGCTACTAGGCTAAATGTTTCCTCAAAGTCTATGCCATAGGTTTGATCAAAACCGTTGGCAACCAACCTTGCTTATACCTAAAGATGCTCCATCTGTATGCCTCGTTACCTTGTACACCCCTTTGTTGCCAATGACTTTCATGTCCTTTGTTCTTGGCACCAATGAACAAGTATCATTTTCTTCCTCCTTCATGGCTTCAATCTATTCCCTATGCTTATTTTCTTCTTTAAAAAAGTTAGGTTCTTCACAAGCTATAAACTGACTCATGTAGGCATAGTGTCTTGCAATGAATGAATCAGAAGTTAACCTTTGAATAGGATATTTAACCCTATTGGGATGACCTTACCTCCCCATTAGGTGGTAGGAATCTCGTCCTCCTTGGTTTAGATGCTTTAAAATCCTGGAGTTCTAATTTTTCCATATCTTCATCACTTGTAGAATTCCATGTCTACCCATCGATGGTCTTCGTCATTTGCCTTTTCCTTTCCTTTGCTACTTCTTTCACTTGAATGAGCTTCATTCCTTGTCCTTACATGCCAACCTAATGTAGTACTCTCCTCTGATGGTGTGCTTGAAGTAGTTTGGACCACTTATCTCCATGCTTTGTTGTTGCTCTTTGAACTTCTTCTCGGCTTCATACGCATCGTCAACCTGTAACACATCTTTGCTACCATACCAAGGCAGAAACTCATCAAATATTACACCCCTAAATATGTTAAGCTCTTTGGTGCAAGGGTTTATAGCATCTAAAACCCTTTTGCTCTGAAGAATATCCAAGAAATATACACCTATCCACCTTCGGGTCTAACTTTCATCTCAATTCTTGACACACCAAGCTTCATATGGTGTAACTCCATGTACTCCTGAGGTTGGACACCTATTCATAATGTATATGGCTGTATTTGTTGCATCAGCCCAATAAGATTTAGGAACATTCATTTCATTTAACAAACATCTAATCACTTTTGTTATGTACCTATTCTTCCTTTCTGCCACCCCATTTTTTGAGTTGTATACCTACAAGAGAATTACCTTTTGATTCCATGGTCACATAGAAAATCTGAAAATTCATTTGAAAAATACTCCACCTCCATCCGATCTGAGAGTCTTTATATACTTTCCTGTTTCCTTCTCCACTAGGTTTTTGAACCTCTTGAAGTGGTAAAACACCTCTGACTTTGACATCATGCAATACATCCAAACAAACCTTGAATGATCATCTATAAATGTGACAAAATATCTATTACCTCGAATGGATGGCTCCCTTGTAGGTCCCCATACATCTGTGTGTATGAGATTCAACATTTCATTGCTCGCATGTGCTCCTTTCTTGAATGGCAATCTGCTTTGTTTTCCTAATTGACAAGCATGGCACAAATGTTGCATATTCTTAGATGTAAGATTAGGTAGACCACTCACCAAGACCTTCCTTTGCATGTCCATCCTTTGTAAAGTTATGTGCCAAATTCTTTAATGCCATAAGTCGATTTTTGCAATCTGTTTATTTCCAATTGACAAGTAGACAATGTGAGGGGTTGATGGCTTTACCTCCATGGTGAAGAGTCTTCCTTGCTTCTTTCCTTTTGCTATAAGCTAGTAGTTCTGCATGGGGTCTTCAACACAACATCCTTGCTGATTTAACCTCACCTCATAACCTCTTTCAACCATTTGACCTGTCGAAACCAAGTTCTTTGTGATGGTTGGCACATGCAACACATCCTTCAACACCTTGCAGCTTTGAGATCCATTCAATGCAACATCTCCCACATGTGTAATCTTGTGCTTAGTGTCATCCCTTGTCCTCTACATGTCCTTGAGTGATGTGTGAATGTAAATAAAAGAAAACATCTTTATTGAAACTCATATGGTTGCTACAACCACTATCAATACCATGTAAAATCTGAATTGACTCTTTCACTTGAACCATACATCATAAGAAAGTTCTAATTTTCTGAATTTGTTGAAGTACTAGCATAATTACCTTGGATCCTTTTGTATCCTTGATTTCCTCCTCCTTTGGATCAACAATCTCTTGCATAATGGCCTAGTTTCCCACAATTGTAGCATTCTCCATTGGATGCTTCTCTTCCATGTGATCTTCCTCCTCCTCCTCTACTCCTTCCTCTTCCTCTTGATCCATAGCTTTGATTGGAGCCTTCTTGGTTTCTTGAGCTTGAGCTTGATCTTCCTCTCCCTCTGCCTTGGGAGTTTTGTCCACGTCTTTTGCCTTTGACTCTACGTGCATAGAAAACTTGGGCTTGGCTGCCCTTTGATTGTGAACCCCCTTGGTTCATCTCCTCGGTCACCATCAATGTGACTAATTGATCAAATTTTGGAAGGGGATCCCTCACATAAACTGATGTGGTGATTGCTTTCCACCTTTCATCCTCTCTAAGGCCATTGAGAGTGTGTGCAACAAGATCATCGTCCTTGATTGGGCTCCCAATTGAGCCTAAAGCATCCCCAAGTTCCTTAACCCTCAAAATGTACTCATTTATGTTAGTACTTGGTGATTTCCTAAGCTTATTCAGCTCATTCTTGAGCTTAATCTTCCTTGCCTTGGTTGATGAAGAGTACAATCTCTCCAAGGTCTCCCAAACCTTCTTGAATGTGTCCAAGTCTTGTATATGCCCTATCATGCTATTTCTTATGTGTTGAGATAGAATGAATATGAATCTCCAATCCCTTTCTATCCCTTCTTTAAGTGCTTTGCCCTATCCTTGAAGTGGTGGATCATGTACATGAGACATTGGCTCCATATTGCTCACTAATCCCCACAATCCTTTGCCCATAAGGTAGTTGCCTAACTCTAAATTTCCATGGTTGATAATTTCCTTTCTCTGACTTCTCTATTTGTGAATTATACTCAGCCATACTGAGCTCTACGATGCTCCTCTAGCTTCTCCTCAACTGTTTGTATGCTTTAGAAGGTGTGCATATTACCTTTTGATAGCATATCCCTTGCTAACCTTTGACTAGTTGAGATCTCGATCAATGTAGCCCCTTTTTGATGTCTTCTTGCTTTGATGAGTCCTTCTTGTGCTTCCACGAGTTGTCTTGATCCCTTCAAGTCTTCAATATGATGCCACTGATGTCTCCAAGCCTTCAAAATGGCTCTGATACCACTAACGGGGGATGATTCTAACACCCCAATGCAAAAATGGAAGATGGCTGCCCTCCACTAGGTCCACAAGCAATGATATATGCTCACTATTCTAAACTTTCCTCTCTACCACTATGAGGAATTACAATGAAACTTTGCAGAATTCTAGTGGACTCTAAGAGCTACCCAACAAGCTTAAATCATCCCAAATGGAAATTCCAGCTGGGAGAACCACCCTCTACAAAACAAGCTACCTGTTTGCAACACTCTCTGCCTATGTTCAGAGATATACCTTCACAAAGTTGGCAATTTCTCACAACTCACTCAGCAAAATAATTTGAAACTTTGGTAAAGTTCACGGAACAATATGAGAGATAAAATGAAGCTTGAAATCAATGAAAATGAGTACAATGAGAGAGCAAAAAGTGCTCTACAATCTGGTACAATAAGATTTGGAAAAGCCTAACTACACCTCTAGATAGAGCAGAGCAAAATCATGAGAAAATGAGGTAAGCAAGCAAGGGAGCTGCTTGTTGGAGTTTATGAATTCACTAAACCAAGTGGGAAACACGTGGAATGCAAAAAAACTCAAGAAACAAAGGCAGGATAATGTTTATAAAGACTTTTACATTTCTTACAATCTAGCTAACCACCCACAATCAGTTTAGGTGCACTTTCTGGTAGCTGAGTTGATGAGATTTGAATTTGATTGAGTTTGGTGGAGCTTCTAACTTTAATCCATGACTTTGGGTCCTCCTTTATGAGCCTTTTTCCATGATAGACACTTGCATTTCAACATATATTATGTGTGTGTGTGAGTATATATATAGTTACACATATAAATATAGCGAATAAAAGCAATTGCATATGGTGCATTATAACGACGATGAGCCACACGTGTTCGCATCTCCTTTAGACACCACCTATGCAACCACCCAATCCTAAATTTGTCTCAAGTGAACTAAGTACATATTTTTTATCCCTCTCATCATGCTCACTACAGAAAAGATCATGTTAATAAAACATAAGATATTTATTTCAATTTATATGCAAAACTTATAGTTACTTCCACTGCAAGTGGACAAAGCATAGGTAGGAGTTGCATAATGCTCGCATTCTTCTTTTGAACTCGAATCCATTCCCTATATACACTATATTGCCGTCTGCCTCTATATTGCACTCCAGCCCTAGGGTGCCTATGCATGTCCTCATAGGCACATTTGCTTTGCTCTCATGATCTGCACATGTTAGAGGTTTCCTAAAAATAGGTAGATAAAAATAAATAAAGACATGTGTTATAATATCATTAAAAATTTTGAAAAAAAAACATACCTATGAGGAGATAGTTTTCTTCTTGCATGTGGAGCCACAAAGAGCACTCCTTTGGTCACTGGGTAGGCATCTAGATCATAAATCCAACCCATCATCATGCATCTCTAAGTACTCGTGCATGAAGATCCCTAAGGTATCAGCCAAAACTCTTGCTCTCATAAGACTTTTTATGAGAGTGAGTTTCACCTTTCTCTCTCTAACTAAGATCCATAATCTCTATACATATAGAATAAAATGGGAGAGAATCAATATATGTATGTGTACATATGTATGCATGCATATGTATGTGTGTGTGTATGTATATGAATATATATGTATGAGTGTATGCATGTGTATGTGTGCACTGTGTATGCATGCTATGTGTATATTCATGTGTATGTATGTGTGTATGTTTGTGGGTAGGTATGC
>MU264433.1:25000-26880 GCA_020310875.1 Ceratopteris richardii
GCGAGAGTTAAAAATAGAAACAAGCCCATTTTTAATAGAGAAGAGAAAAGCACGTGTGTACGTCAAAAGTAAAGCGAGAGTTAAAAATAGAAACAAAGCGAAGTAATCACGATGATGTTTATAACTTCTGTAAAAGCTTCCCCTGCTTTGTGGGATTTGGGGGGTCCCGTGGGCACTAGTCCCCTTCTCTTGTACTTTTCTTTATTTAATTCAAGTCCGGGAGAGTAGGCTTATGCCGAACTTCCTTTATATTAAAAAAAAAAAAATTGGATGTTTATTTTTAGAATAAGCGAAGAAGCATATACTAAAAGTGGCGCTGAATACCGTTGTTTCTTCTCTTTTGTTTTTTCCCTCTCTTTCACCTTCTTCCTCATTAATTTCTCTCCTTCAGGACTATCCGATGGTAAGATGGAGCGATATGGAGCATGCTACAGCAAAGTCTTTGCTCATCTGCAATGTCAACTGTAATTCCTGCACTACTACTTGTCTTCTGTGATGTGGAAAGATCAATGGTTCGGGACCAGCCAAAATATTCAGCATATGACTTATGCAAGATCAAAAGAAGCTCTCATGAGAAAAACGAAAAATCCCATCCCACAGTCAATTGAATAGATTGTGGATGGTCCTAGCTGGTCACAAAGAATAGAGGAATAGAGATGGGCAGAGGGCGATATTGTAAACTTAGTATTGGTAGCTGAGATTATCAACAAGCAAGCAAATGAGATGACAAGTGTTGAAGAAGCACTCCGAATTCTGATTTGGAGAAGTGGTATGCAAATGGAATACAACAATATCAGGAAGAATGGAACTTAAGAGCTAGTGGAACAACCTCCAATAGTGCACCGTCTCAAACAAATGAAAGATACCTTGAGTTTAGAATTTGAAATGAAGGATTTTGAATTAATGCATTATTTCTTAGGTCTTGAAGCTCGGCAAGAACGAGGGAAGATCTTTATCTAGCAACAAAAGTATGCAGGGCATGTGTTGAAGACATTTGATATGGAGGATTGCAAAGAAATCTCTACGTTGATGGAAGTCAATACCAATTATCTGTTGAAGATACTTCAACTCCGAAGCATATTGGAAGATACAAGTGAATACTCACGTACATAAAAGGAACCATTGAATATGGTATAATTTATGGTGAAGGATCATCTCTAAATCGATACTATGACTTAGATTGGAGCGGAGATATTGATTCTAAAAAATTAGTTTTTGGAGATTGCTTCTCTTTAGGTTCCAAGATTGTTTCTTGGATTTGTAAAAATCAACCAACCATAGCACTATCTTCTATCGAAGGTAATTAAAAAGCAGCATGTTTTTCTACATGTGAAGCAATACAATTGAGAAGGGTCCTATGGCATGTAGCTCAAATTCAAGGATAGGAGGCTACAAGGTTGAGACACGACAACCAAAGTTGCATAGCCATCGCCAAGAATCGTATTTGTCATGCATCTACTAAGCACATAGAAATTCAATAACACTATGTGCGAGAGTTGATCGAGGATAGAATTGTGGAGTTGAGCTATTTTCAAACAGATGAAAATAGACTAGACATTTTACCAACGCTCTTGGGAGATAGCAACTGCATCAACATCTTCCAAAGCTTGGCATTGGGCCAAAAAGGTAGTTCACTATAGTTGGACATTAAAGGGGGGGGGGGGGGGGGGGGGGGGGGGGGGGGGGGGGGGGGGGGGGGGGGGGGGGGGGGGGGGGGGGGGGGGGGGGGGGGGGGTGGGGGGGGGGGGGGGGGGGGGGGGGGGGGGGGGGGGGGGGGGGGGGGGGGGGGGGGGGGGGGGGGGGGGGGGGGGGGGGGGGGGGGGGGGGGGGGGGGGGGGGGGGGGGGGGGGGGGGGGGGGGGGGGGGGGGGGGGGGGGGGG
>MU264434.1:10000-26860 GCA_020310875.1 Ceratopteris richardii
CAGCTTAGAGTATCATCACACCAGCTCGAGATTGAGATTGGGCGAGCCACACATACCCCCAGGGATGAGCGATTATGCAGGATATGTAGAGAGGAGGTGGAGGACGAGGAGCACTACACATGTAGATGCCAGGCATATGAGGACATCAGAGACCGCTACCCAAAGCTCTTCAGGGGGCCTAGAGAGATCAGGGCTTTATTGGGGACAGAGGACCAGCGCCCTCTAGGTCGTTTCCTAGTAGAGCTCAAGCACCGCCGCGCATCACTCCTCCAGAAGGAGATGGAGATACACCTGGCCCCCCCCCCCTCAGACTTATATTACAGATTTTTTCAGACCCACATACACTCGAGGGCCCAGCTCGATGCGGGGTGTCACATTACACATAGCAGAGGAGCTTAGACGACAGCGTCGACGACCGAGACCCCTTGTCCGGAGAGCTCGTCCACATCAGAGAGAGATTCAGGCGATTCACGCACGCCATGACATGGAGATACAAAGACGTCAGCAGCGCACCCCTATCGATTTGGACGCCCAGAGCATTTTGAGGATCGCCATGATGCCTTACCCACCGATGCATTATATCCTACACCCACTCCAGGCATTTAGGGGGTTGTGATACCATCGAGCCTCCCCTCCCTATGCATATCATATTTGTATCTCACCCATTGAGCATATAGAGTGCATACCCATAGCACCCCACACCCTTGATGCCAGCTACTATCCCTCCTTTTATACCCATTTGCAGTACTCACACTTTATTTTCGTTTTGGATCAAAGTGGATTGGATCATACTGATGTATATGTTTTGTCTCATAGGCCGATTTTGGCCTCTAATAGACGTTAAAAAGTCTCTCTCTCTCTCTCTCTCTCTCTCTCTCTCTCTCTCTCTCTCTCTCTCTCTCTCTCTCTCTCTCTCTCTCTCTCTCTCTCTCTCTCTCTCTCTCCTCTCTCTCTCTCTCTCTCTCTCTCTCTCTCTCTCTCTCTATATATATATATATATATATATATATATATATATATATATATATATATATATATATATATATAGAGAGAGAGAGAGAGAGAGAGATAGATTAGTACGATACTATGTATGTACCTTAAGATTTGGGGCTTCCTGTACTGTATTCGTACTTTCATAAGGTAATGACTTTTTTTTTTGGACTAAAAATCATATATTTCATCTTTAACATGATAAACATCATGTTTATGAGTAAAATGCATCAAAATAAAGGTTAAAATCTGTATTTAGCTATATTTAATCATGTGGGATACCGTTGTCATTTCGGAGAATTGGATGTATCATCATTCACGACACATATGTTATATCATTAAAAACAAAAACCATGCTATCAAATTTCATTCATTACATGTCAAATTTTAATAAGCTTTAAAAGCTAATCAAGAGTCAAGAATCACAAATTAAAATGTCATATTATACATCATGATTCAAATTTCATACATGACTCATCAATGATCAATCATCATAGTACATACATGATACCAAAATCCAACTTCAAGTCACATCAAACATGATCATCGTGATTCATGAATCACATACATAAATGATAAATCATCAAGGTGGTTAGGTTCGTAAGGTTCATAAGGTTCCGTACGGGTAAGGTACACGAACCGAATTTTACGTCTGAGGTAAGGTTCGTAAGGTACGTTAGGGTTTTCTACATACATGTTAAAATTACACATATATTACAATGTTGAGTGAACACATACATACACACACACATATATATATATATATATATATATATATATATATATATATATATATATATATATATATATATATATATATATATATATATATATATATATATATATATATATGCTATAAAGTATATATGTGCAATATGTATGTACATTGGCAGTATTATACATTAAAAGATTTTATATGGCCAATGTATTATATGCCTAAAATACCTAAAAAGTCAATCACCTATCTTGAACGAACCAGATCGTAAGGTTCGAACCGAATGGTAGCTTATGAACCGAATGGGAAAACCCATCCGGTTCGCGAACCGCTGCAACTATGTAAATCATAAATAACAAAATGATAAGTCACAAGTCCACAGTGGTAAATACTAAAAGCCAATGAAAAACATCATCAATCATGTAGTATGTATACATCTGTCATCAATCATCATAATATCAATAAAGTAACAAGTACATAACTCTAATCAAAATGTCACATGGATCATGATGAACAATGATCACTCATCATCCGTATCCTGCATCTCATCAATATCACTATCATCATAATCATCATTTAGGGAATCAGATGTTTTCATCTCATAAGTAGATGACGGTGGAGTAGAAGGATCACTGACAAGATTTCCCTCATCGTCAAAACGAGGGGATAGTGGCACCTATGATAATGTCCTCCTCCCCTTCCTCCTCGTATATGTACTAGCCAGTGCTCGACTAGTGTTAGCTCCATCCCCATGTGAAGTGGTCGATGCCCGCCGAATAATCAACCCCTTCCAACGACAAGGGACTCCTCTGACCCTTCCTTTGCTGCTACGACTTCTTATTTGCCTCACATCTATAGAGCAAAGCTCTCTATATAATTCGGCAAAAAGAAGCTAATCATCATCTTGAGGCATATCATATGATGGAAGAGGAGTGTCTCTCACGGAAGGCCAAAATCTGTCCACGTTCACCTAAAAAAAAAGAGAATCAAACCATGAATTAGCACGTCATGGAAAACTACATACATGAATGATGCTACAACATTAAAATCTGAAATTTTATGCAAATCTACTTACTTGTTTGAGAGTCTCTATATTAGGGATATTTTGCAACATCTTTAGATTGGTGAGACAATATATTAATTTTTCCATTTGTTGTGGACTAAGTCTATTCCTCACCTTTGTGTGGATGAGAGAGAAAGCACTCCGATTCCTCTCACATGTACCGGATGAGCAATCTTGAGATAACACCTTGAGAGCATATATGCATAAGGTAGTGAATGAAAAACCAAAGTTTTGCCACCAAAAAAGTGGTTTTACCATTGACTCTCTATCCCAACATGTAGGAGAAAGAAAAGTGGGATTTCCCCTCTCATCCATATAGCAATTTATTTGCTCCAACATGTCATTATGTAGATGTGTGGGTACACGTGACATATATTGAACCGATCCAATAGTAGCTCAACATCATCATATAATTGGGGGTTTTTGAATGCTGGATGCAATAAACCCGCGAACCCATGTATAAGTCGATGCATCCATGTCCATCTTTTCATTGTTATCTAAAAAAAGAAAGAGAGTTAAATATTTCTATTAAGAATGAGATAAAATTAAAAGAAACATATTACATACATATCTCATTGCATCGTGATTTATGGCGTATGCATGCATGGATGGTTACATCATGCGTGCATCATTGCATGCACATTGCAATTTGCACATAAATACCAAATACAAATACATTTATAATATGTGATATAATTGACAAATCATAATTTATCAAAGTATCTTACCTCAAGTACTTCACCTCTTTGGTCCTCCGTGACAAAAGTGCATTCCCTTATCTCTTGCATTGCTCTTCTCATGAAATCGATGAGAATACCTAGAATAGCACCCTCACAATCCGTCATGCATAGAACTTTGTAGATAGATATGATGACACGTAAAATAGCTTTCACACTATCCCAAAGCTCTCATCCAAACATAGCCTCTGCATGCTTTTTGACTCCTCCAATAAGCTCTCATCCCACTCGCTCCAAAAGGTAGATACCACCATTTGTCGTAGAGGCACTTTCACTTCAAGCAACCTTGTAAGAGCAATCCACATATATGCAAAGCGTGTGGTGGCTGGCTTCTTTATTTCAAGCTTGCTATGCTCTCTAAACATAGCTAACACTTTCACTTTTTGTGTGAAAAATGTAACTATGCTCGAAGCTTGTAGTGTGCAAGCTTTCACCCATGATAGCTTTCCAATATCTCCATGAGCAAATCAAGACAATGAGTTGCACATGGAGTCCACACAATATGTGGATACTCACCCTCCAAAAGCTTCCCCATATGCCTACAGTTGCTTGCATTGTCGCTAATAACTTGCACTACATTTAATGGACCCACCTATGCATAAAATCCAAAAATTAGTATCAAAATATCAAAATTTATAAAAATATGAAAATAAAATTCAGATTTTCAACTTACTTCTTCGATGGCCTTCTTGATATGCCGATAGATAAACACTCCGGTTGTCTTCTTTCCCTTGTTTCCAACCTCAACGACATGTAGGAAAAAAGTATTAATAGGGCATGACACAAGAATATTAATTATCCCTCTATTTTTCCTCTCTCTCCATCCATCAGAGAGAATAGTGCATCCATACCTAAACCATTTCTCACGCATAGGGGCAAGTGAGAGATCTATCCTCTTCTTCTCCTCATTAATTTTGGTTGTATGCATATCGGAGTAGCTAAGTCCACTCCATCCTTGACATGGACCCACTTCACTAATTGCTTTCACCATAGTCTTCCATTGGTTTGAATTAAGAAGATTAAATGAGAGATTTTCCATAATTACCATTCTTGCAATCTCTATGTCGGCCATCTTTTGTTTCTCCTTGATCCATGTGAGAGAGGACCTTACATGCCTGCGAGCTTGTCCTAATCCACTTTGGCTCATATATGATTGTGAATCCCTTTGTGATGGTGATTGTGAGGATGAACCAATATTTGACTCTTGAAAATGTGACTCCCCTTCATGTGAAGAAGTAGAGACCGATGCACAAGAAGGGAGGCTTGCATATCCTCTTACTTATGTAGGTAATGTGCTAGAATATCCCAACATTTTTTGCCTAATCTCGGATGCAATTTCGATGGGGATGTCCTTGCATGGGACCACTTGCCCTCCAAGCTTGATTAGGTGTTGACGTAGTCTTGTGGCCCCACTTGTGTATCGCTTGCCACAATATTTGCAAGTCCAATGAAATTGGACTTCTTTGTGTCTTTCTCCACACCAACACACTGGAGATCAAATGCCTCGTGCTTTTCGCTCACCATTGTGCTTAGAGAAGGCTGAACTACAAGAGGAGGGCTTGGAGAGAGCAAAAGAGAGCTTGATGTGCCTTGTACATCTAAGTAGATGACCAGGGTTCAAGTCCCTGCCCGGGGCTGAATGCCTCAGAGTTCCCCAAGATGGGTGCCTCTACCTTACGAGGTCGGGTGTGTGTGTCTTTCCAAATTCATTGTACTCTCAAAAAAAAAAAAAGAGAGCTTGAGAATGGGGGTGTGTGTGGAGCAAAGTCAATCGGCAACAAGATCGAAAGCTCTCGGCATGCGACAATTAGCGAAATGAGGACCCGTTGAGGCCTGGTCAGATTTTGAAAGTTTAAAAAAGAAAAAATCGTACAAAATCGTATGGTACGTACGGATCGGCAGGTACGTACGGATATATTTGTACGAGTACGATTACCAACTATGCTCAATATATATATATAGTGCATTCCCTCCTCTTGTGTCTCTGCCTCCCCCCTTTGATGGAGAGGTCTTCTTATATAGTTTTGTTGGGACTCGTAGGAGTTCGCCGGTACCAAAATCTAACCTCGTAGTATCACATACTTCGGATGATGAAAGAGTTTCTTCTTCTTCTTTACTAACCTCCTGTTGAGCAAAAATTGGAACAACAAATCTTCAGAAGATAAAGCAACCAAATGTCTCAAATCTATAATCACTCATCTTGTTGATGGTGTATGTCAACTATGCTCTGATACCAATTGTCGGAATTGGGGTGGGCCTTAATAACAATAATCACAGGTTTCCGAGATCTTCCAACAAATGAACCTTAGCATGCACACCTTAAGACTCAAAATTAGATGAATGAGAGGTAGAGTGAATACACAACTTGCCAAAGTGTAACAGTAAGCCAAAATGCTTCCTTATACTACCTTATATTGAATGTCAAATTACAAAGTGTGTAGATGATTACAAAACTGAATGTCTGCTAAATGTGCTGAATTTATACTGAATGTAGTCACAAAATCTGAATCTAAGCAGAATTTCGAGAACTAGATACAGATTTTGTTCATAACGTGCCTAAGAGGTATGAAGAGTGTGTGTATGTGAGTTTTGAGTGAATAGAAACAGTTATGATCTGTTTGTACAGCAAACCCTAAACTGAATAACAAGAACGATTCCTCCTTGTGTAGCAACAAAGGAAGAAGAACAGAATATTGACTGGCTACTCACAAAATTAAGCAAGAGCTGAATGCTTGGCTCCAAAATCTCCTCCAAATCTGCACCACAAATTAGAGCACACTTCCTCCAGAAGTTAGAACACCTCCAAGCCAGGTGGTTGATCCTTGAAGTGATCTTAGGGTTTTATGCTTTTCTGACATTGTTTCCAACAGTTTTCCTCTACACTGAGATATCTAGTGGCTTTTTACAAGTGAAATTGGTGGACTAAATTTAAGTCATCAAAAAGTAGGCCACTTTCAAAAAGTAGGCAACTTACAAAAAAATAGGAAGTAGGCAACTTTTCAAACTGGTCCATTAAACTTAGGCAACTTGGGAAATTAGGTAAATGGGCAATTGGAAAAAGTAGGTAACTTGGGAAATCGGTGCAACTTCAGAAATGGGCAACTAGGGAAATAGGCAAGTGGGAAAAATACTAAATAGGCAACTTAGGAAATTGGGCAATTTAAAAGTTGTTGATTCCTCCCTTCTTGACCACTCAATCCTCTTGGTTTTCTCCATTTTAGTCCTCTCTGCTTCTGTTCCTTACACAAAATCAGAATAACTTTTTGCCCTTCATTCTCCATCTCATAAAAGTAAAAAGATAAAAACATGCCAATCTAGGGACTTATTAGAGTACCCGTCTACAATCGGGCACCACTGGTTTCAAAGTTTATAAAAGTTATTCAAAACTTGAGGTGGAGTATTCCCCTTAGTTTAACTAGATATGATATTTCGTAAGTTCTTGCTTTCCGGGATATATATATGGTCAAGCATGAAATGCACAAAAGAATAACATAGTCTGAAACATAGGATTATGAGTTAGTGTGTTATACCAATAGGAGGAAGTAGTGAAGCATGATAGCTACAAGAATGCATGTATGTATATATGTACATACATAAATATGTATGAACATACTCACGCATGTATGTACTTACTACATACAAATGAACAAAGTGCGTATGTACTCATGTATGTATGTATCTTTTCTCCATGTTTATATGTGTCGTATCAACATCAATTATGGCCCCTGTAGCTCTTCCTTGGGTCTTACCTTGTTCATGAGCCTATACAGTTTGAGAACTTTGGAGAATCTTCCTAGCTCATGCCATCATCCCACAAAGTTCTTGCAAATTAAACCGCTCGCATGAAGGGACATATTCCTAAGATTTTTGTGGAAGTCTGTATCAATTCTAGAAGTGATAGAGGTATTTGCAAGCTTTTGAGTTATTCCAAAGGTGGGCTTGTCCTTAGTCTAATTTGGGTGGCAAAGGTGAGGCCTATGTTTACCCCTCCATTAGAAATGGGTGAGATCTAATGGGTTAGACCAAAAAGACTAGAGAAAATCGATCAAGTAACACTGTCCTAGAAATGGTATGGAGAAATTGATCTAGGAAGATAGGCTAGAGAACTCAATCTAGGAAAATTGTCTATGGACTTGGTCTATAAGAATTAGTCTCTGAAAATCAGCCTACAGAAATCGATCTAGCAAAGACAATCTAGGAAAATCAGTATAAGAGAAGGATTAAAGAAAATGATATGGGAGCATTGATCAAGGAGAATGATTGAGGAAAATTTGCCTAGGGAAAAATGTTCAAGGAAAATGGATGAAGAAAAGTAGTCTAGGGAAATTTTTCTAGAAAATTTGTTATAGGAAAATATGTCTTGGAGAATTGGTCCAAAAAAAATGGAATACAAAAATAGATGAGGGGAATGGTTTAAAAAAAATGATATAGGAGAGCGATCGAGGACAATTGGCCTAGGGAGGGTGATTTAAGATTACAATCGAGAAATATGTTCTAAGAAAATCGGCCTAAGAGAAGGATTAAAAATAATTGATATTGCAAAATTGGTATAGGACAAAGGACAATTATACTAAGAAAACTAGCCAAGGCAAAATGGTCTAAGAAAAGCTTGTATAGAAAACCTAAGAGAATGGCTGTAGAAAATTGTCCACACCAGATCGTCGAAAAGAATTGTCCAAGAAATCGAATGACAAAAATTGATCCAAAAATAGCCAAGACGAATGGTCAAAGAGAATGGCCTAAAAAGATGGTAAAGGTAGAAGGTCAAGGCAAAAGGTCTTGTCAATTAGACAACGTACGATGAACTCAAGAGAAAGAAAGAGACTAGCCAAAATTGCAAAAGGAGCTTATTGTAAGTGAATCCTCACAGCATGTTGAGTGGTCCTCGAGTATATGTCACATTACGTATTCCAAATTTCATGTATCTCGCAATAGGTATTCCAAATTTCACCTGCAGGTTGGTAAAGATACAAAGCAAAGAATCAAATGTGTAAGTGCAACATGAACTTGCTCTAGTAGTTCTTAGCCTTGAAAATATCGAAGCATAGTACAACGCAAACTTCAAAGACCATTGACTCATACATATGAGATAGAGAATTGAAATCAGATCAAGAATTAGATACCAACATGATTTCATAGTAAAATATACACTTGAAAAGACTACTTTCACAGTCTTACACGTGATATGAAGGACATGATCTGTGCATACAAGCTCCTATGCTACACACTACACTAACAGAACTAATTCATGGTATTACCTTCCCCTAGAATATGCCCAATTCTGACTGAGGGCTCCTTGATGGCCATCACCCTAACGTGCCCCCTTCCTTGAGTCTAAGTTCCTTAAGTTGATAACAAAAGCAACCAATAATGCACAAAAGCTGTTAACAAAGGTAAACTTGCTTGGATGTACGTCTCTTGAGCTCCCTTGCTCTCTTTGCTCGATGTATAGCTCTTCTAGTGTGTGAATGTTTTGTCCTTTTATTATTTATAAGCACCCTAGTCCCCCGTTACTTGCCCAAGGAGGTTACCACTTTATGGCTGCCATTTTCAACAGACAGAAATATCCAGCCCAGCATCTAGATCTTGCCACCACCTTGGTCATGATCAAAAATAATTTGGGTGACTAGTATGGTCCTCATCCAGGTTGGCACTTGTCCAGAAAACTTCATGTAGCACAAACATGGTCGAGAGGTTGGGTTCAACAAAAGTGGTCCAACAAGTGGTCCAAGACAAGAGACTGGTCCATCAAAGTAGTCGAGATCCAAGCGATCTGCAGAAAGGAAGTAGTCGGCCTTGCTTGCACGGCAAATATATGTGTACAGTGGAAGTATGAAAAGTACTTGCATGCATATGGCAAAGGTGAATAAGATCATAAAAATTTTATCATACACATTTAAAGAATGTTCTGGCTATGCAGATGCCTATTCATGGCATTTCATTTTTATTTAAGATCTTAGTCGGGTGTGAAGTATGAAGGATAACCAAAAATCACAGCACTTTACACTGATCCAAACCGAGAAAGTGAATACTTTCCCATCAAAGAGTATGGTCATGGGGTAGGAAGCAAAGAATCATATGTTCCAGCAGTGGCACTCATATTGTATTGAATAATATACCACTCAGTACAGGGAGGCAAATCTTATGTGCCAGATCAAAAGCATTCAGACTACCGTGCGCACATGTGAACTCTAATTTTGCATGCACTCCATTAAAATTCTGAATTCCTGCATAATTATGGGATATGTACCTAGCACTGAGAGCTCCTCAAAATCACTCACATAGCGAGAACTGCCTTTTGTATGAATACTGTCAGTGGTACGTAACAACTCCTCACTTCCAGTCCAAAAACTTTTGGCAGAACTAGGACCCTGAAAAATATGATATGGACAAAACACAAGGTTCTCAATATATTCCTTCAATAAGAAGCAAAAAGACAAGCTTAATTTATAGAAAAGTCATGACTTCTACCCTTAAAGATTCTGTGATACAGTCGGAGAAAATTTCGCTGAATGCCATTTGAAATTTCTGGGGTTGGTTGATGACAAGGTCCATGATTGTTTGTGGAATAACCTAAAAAATTATTTCTTATACCATATGTATATGTGTGTGTTTGTGTGTGTGTGTGTGTGTGTGTGTGTGTGTGTGTGTGTGTGTGTGTGTGTGTGTGTGTGTGTGTGTGTGTGCGCGCGCGCGCTCTTTGAAGAAAGAAAAGCACACTGCAATATCCTGGGCTCCCTTAATGCATGAACTTAATGTCAATATGTAAGAATCAAGGAGGGGACATTAATTCCTAATCCAAATGAACTTTTTCACAAAACACGGGAAGGGGCATGGTTCAGTGCATATTTCATCAGAAACTGATGGACTTCCGGCATACATCAATCCTTTGCAGTTGTGATGCAAGAGCAGGCCAAGCGTAAGGAAGGAGTCCACGTGGAGAGCAAACAAGTCCAAGCAAATGTGCCTGCACACAAGCAAGATGAACAGTCATTCCCTTCTATGTGCTGAATCACACAAGGTATTTCTATAAGTACGACAAGTTTATGTAATAAGAAAGCATACCAGTAGGAAATCCTTGTGAACTGAATGCCCAGATCTTTCCCACAATCTTGAACATTTGTTCTCTGGGACCCTGTCATTATCACTTGAACCTGAGCTTTGCTCTTCTGGAAAAAGGTTCTGTTATACAATATGTAGAAAATGTCAAATATGTATGCTATAGTCTTTATTTCTTTTCTATTTATGTTAATTCTTTCATACCTTTTGGTCTGAACCAACATATATCCGCTCCAGTATTTCAGAAACAGATGGAAATTGAGTTGATGAATCCAGATCCTCAAGTTCCTCCTCCTTATCATATGAAAAATGTTTGTTGCTTGGTTTTCTGGAGAAAAATTGCTCAGGATCTCTGAACTCAAAATCTTTGGCGATGGAAATTACTGAGGTTCTTTTTAGTGTCACGGGATCAATGTTATCAGAAGAAAAAAGATTTTGGGCGGTTGCGTTTCCAGCCAAGCCCTCCTGCTTTATGGCTGGGTGATTTCCTGTCCAAAGACCTTCATTACCAGGTTCATAAAAAAGATCTATAAGCCCATGAACAAAAGGACCTCTGCCATCTTGAAAAATGGATGCCTCCTTCGGTGGTGTTATAGAAGGTGTACTCTCTTCTATGCTGATATCCTGCATAAAAATTGTGGAGTAGTTATTCTGTCTAAGTAATCTGTTGCTGCAGAATATATATGAATCAAAGCAATCTTTTGAATTAACTGTTTGCAAACTGTTCGGATGTAAGAAATGCAATCAAAAACAAGACCATATAGACGAAATAGGCAATAATACAGACATATGTGTATATACGTAAATACATATACATAGGAGAGTGACGCGATTGGTTTACATATACATTTTTTTTTACACACACACACACACACACACACATATGTACATATGTACATACAAGCATAAATTATCCCTTGACTTGAAGAAAAATTTAAGGAGATTTCATCTATTTTCTCTTTGAACAGTCAATATGCTCATTTTCCTTCATGGGTAGTGCTTAAAAAATATGCATGTGCACTGAAGTTTCAATTTAAAGACTTTATTGTGAATGTGTTTCAAAAACTTTGCTCCTTATTGCATTTCAAACATAATGATATAACGGAATTTCATTGCTCCTAAATCCATTAGAATTCAGGGATTGGTACCTTCAGGCTCTGCATCCGAATTAACACATTCATCCGAAAAGTGTTCTCTTGCACTTAGAAACACAAGTCCTTGTCAAATATTTTAGTGGCTTCACATGTGACCCATAACCTTATTATCCTAAACACTTCCTTAAGCCCCATCCCTGAGTTTAATGCTTAACAGAGACATGGCCTTCCACTTGAACGGTAGTATAGACTAAGCAGAAATCAGTCCTTGGGACACTGTCATGCAAGGTTGATCCAACGGCCTTTTCCTTTGACTAAGAGATGCCTTTTCACAATGTCTAAGAGATATGAAAATGAACAGCACATGAACGTACATGATGAAGAAGGTATAACAAAAAACAAGGTTATCAATGCACTATCCAGTAACTGACACAAATCTTCCTGAAGTTCGTCATAATTTATGTCTCGGAAATAAGAAGTGTAAGCCAAGAAGCCCCCTAAATCAAGCATTGAGGCATCATGGCTAGATTGTACATAGATATAAATCAATTGGGGATCTACAAGCTGATCACGATTCTAGAAAATGCTGGTCACATTATCTTTCTAGGTTGGCCAGACTAACCCTTTCCTCCCACCCCAAGAAGAATAACTTCCTCAGGTGTATACTCATCATGGTCCTTTGGCATGCTATCATATATGAGATGTTCAATATGGTACCAAATGTACACATATAGGTTTTCTATGAAAGAAGCACATATCATTGTATCCTGTACTTCTCCATTCTATAGTTATTAATTACTGCCAAGCACCTGATGAATCATGAAACATTTGGCATGTGATTGAAATTCTGCTTGAATAAATGCCAATCCTGTCCCCTTACAAGCCTAAAATGTCCATCAAACTTTGGTTTAGCAGAAGCATTGAGTAAAGCCTTAAAAAAAGTGTCTCTTGTGATTAAAGATTTGCCTTGAAATACTCAGGCCTTTTAATGAATGTCTGGCTCATGTATTGCACTTACATTTACTAGAACTTACTGCTTCATTTACATGCAAAGTATTTAAGCGTTCTCTCTGACTTAGATGATCATGATGACGTTGATGACAATAATGGTAATAACAATAATACTAATAATAACAGCAACAACAACAACAAATAAAATGATAAAAACGTTAACAAAATAAACAAGAATCATTACAATAAAAGTAAGTCAGCTACCTCATGTCCATACAATAGCTCACTTTCATTATGTTCAGACAAAAACTCTGTTGCAGTCTCCACTAGATTGTAGATCATGACCCTGCCTTCCCTTGAAACAGAAGTTGCCTGTTTTGAAAAGTGGGATTCAGAAATAAAGGTTGAAAGGAAGGTAAAGAAAAATTATTTTAACATTTATGAAGAGCCAGATTGGCCCATGATACAAAATCATACAATCATATGGGTGTGTGCTCAACCCTCATAGAAGGTATATAGAAATGTGTGAAAATAATGTGCACGTGATAGTGCTATATGGTCTATGACACAAGGACTTTTTTATTTTCTGAGTCAGGTTGGGGCCCCAAGAGGCTAACCTGCTCAAAAGGCAGAATCTATCCGCCTGCTTCATCTTCCAAAGAAGACTTATACGTGACCTTCCAGCATAAGGCCAATGGTCCACTGATCCTGGAGAATCAGTGCGGTGAGATACCCAATGCCCTGGACACGACATTGGAGTATGAAGGACTTTGAGCAAAGAGCATCATAATGGAGAGTGAGCAACAAAATGATATAAGTGACAATGGGAAAAGATTCTATGTCCATTCTGGATGCTGATAATGCTAGAATTCACAAAGGGCGTCTCCATTGCAGGTGTGCATGTTTGTACATCGTGTTGTGAGATCTTGGAGGAGTATATGATGAAGTCTAATCCTTCAGATAGCAGCTGGCTGCTGCATCTGAAGAGAGGATAAGAAATAGAAATATGCTTTCTACTTTTTAGATTGTGTTACTAATTTACACGTGTTCAAGAATTATGGATAAAATCGAGAAAAATGTGAACTTTTTAAAAAGAAATGACGTTTCAAAACTTGAGTTGCGAAGATGAATATGACCTGTGAGATAATAAAAATACATGGATATGATAGGCTAATGTTTTACGAAACCATAAAGTGGTGCTTTTAAAACATATTTTCTCAAATATTTATTTAGTTGGAACAATAAGATGATCAAAATCAGAAATAGGAATACTATAAAAATAATAATAAAATTTGTGTATACTAAGGCTAGGGGAGGGTGGGGGAGACAACTGGGGGCTGAGTGTTGCCATGCGTAGATTGGACTCATAGAAGAGCAAGTAAGCACAAAAGAACAAAAGAACATGCAATGTTGACGAAAAGGGGATGCAGACTTCTCTTTCAATTGATCCTTAGCAGTACACCTTACACAAAAGCAGTGACAGACTAATTCTCCTTAGAAGGTATAACAAATCATCATAAAATGTAAAGATGCTAACAACAGATGAGAATGACTTGCCCACAGACAATAAGCACGGCAAGGGAGTATGATAACGGCAGAGGCAATATCAAGTGATGGCGACGACAATCAAGATCACGACGGCGAAGGAGATGACAACAAAGATAACAGACCACAACAAAACCGAGCTGTTGAGGCCTGTGAGAATTGCTTCCGACCTAGTGTGTCAACAGCATACCACTTGATCCACCCTAGGCACCAACCCTCCTTGCAGCCAAAGGGACTCCGACAAGATGGAGCTTGAGGAAGCCTCCTAACCTTGGTTTGGTAGAGGAAAGCAAAAAGAGTGCTTGCAAAACATCCAGAAAACTTGAATGCTTGAACCATGTGTACTCTATTATGTGTGTAATGTATGTCCTCCTCTTTCCTTTCTACCTTTAAATGGGGATGGGAAGGTGCAAGAAGATGGGATGCCTGGGGAGGAGGGGAAGGGACACAAGGGAGGAGCAAAGGGAGAATGCATGCGAAAAGGAGTAAGCACAAGGGGCTGGGATCTCTCCACGTTGTTTTTTATCGCTCCATGGTTGTTATGTCCCCAAACCCAGAGAACATCAAGATGGGCAAGATGGGCAAGATGGGCAGCTATAGTTGAAGTGTCTGGCCAAGTGTGAAGTGTCCACCCAATCTTAACCTCAAGTGAGTTTATAAATAAGAACCTTGGGCTCATTTGTCAGACAGTCTTCGTATGAGGCACTTGGACTCTTAGCCCATGGTGAAGTCACCCGAACACCTGTGTTGGTGTGGGTGTAGTTGCATGTGATGCTGGCACTTGTGTTGATGACCACCTGCTTCACCACAAGCTCCCAAGCTCAAGGGTGAGCCATTCGACTCTACAATTAGGAAGTGAGTCTAATGTAGGATGCTTTATGTTTATGAATATGACTGTGTTTTGTCATGTTAACAGCGACAGTCCCCACAAAACACTAACATTGGCATCATAGCATCTCTCTGCTCGTCAAAAGAGGCAATATGACATGCACAAAACCATCAAAGCTCATGCCATGTAGAGCCTAGATGGTTCAGCCTAACAGGCTTTAGCTGGACACCCCGGACAGGAGTAAGTGAATGTGCATGAGTAGGTGAGATAAGTGTATGGAAGGAATAATAAGAGGGTTGTGTGTGTGTGTGTGTGTGTGTGTGTGTGTGTGTGTGTGTGTGTGTGTGTGTGAATATGACTATGGATATCGATTGGTATGTGCGGATGAGCTCGTGCATATCCAAGTGAAATTGTATACATAAATGAATGTGAGTGTGTGTAGGTAAGGGTGGGAGTACATGAGAATGTGAATGTGCACGTATAATTGAATGTGAGTGAGGGCGTGTAACAATTATTAATGTGAGTGTCTATGTATAGATGAGATGCATATGAGTGCATATGCATGGAGGTGTGTGCATGTATACGAGGGTGAATGGCTGAGTGCTGGAGAATGTGCATGTATATGCATGCATATGAGAGTGGGGTAAATGTGTAGAAAATGTATATGTGTGTGTGTAAAAGTGTGTATATGTAATTGTGTCTATTTGTAGGGGTGTGACTATGTGTTTGTGCATAAAGGCCCAAATCTGGGCATAAAAGTGAATAAGAGTGTGAAATCGAGTAAATGAGTGCATGAGTGTGAGTGTATGTGTGTGGATGTGTAGGTGTGCAAGTGTGTGGGGATCCCCCGTTTTACATACCAATAATCGACCTTCGTCCATCTATTGAGCCAACCTTGATCGATTTACTAAGTCGAATTTCCTCGACTTAATAAGTCAATTGTGGTTGACTAAAGCGATTGCTTAAGGTAATAAGTGGAAGCATAATATGTGGCAGAATGTGTGTGGAGAGAGAGAGAGAGATGCTTTGGCACTGCTGTACTGAGTGTGCTGAGGTATGGCCATTCTGTTGGTGACTGCCCAAATTGAGGATGATCGTGCATCTTGTCAACCTCCAGCAAGAACAAGAGCAAGAAAAGGTGAACTGATGGCGCAGGAAAAGAAAGAAAAGGGGGGGGGGGGGAAGAGAGAGAGAGAGAGAGATGCCGCCGTGATGAAGCGTCCCATCCTCCGCTGGCCTCATGTGGTCATGCGCGACTGGAGTGACTCCTCAATCTGGAACTGTGCTCCTAGGTCTGAGACTTGAGTATGCTGGGCATCTGGTGATCAAGTGCTCCTCACTCTCTATCTCTGTACCGCTTAATCAACACAGGTGAGAGAGAGAGAGAGAGACAAATTGGCTTTAGTGCAGGTGGGCAAATAGAGAGAGAGAGAGAGAGAAGAAGAAGAAGAAGAAAGATTTTTACGTCTAAATAGAAGGCCGAACTCGGCCTATCAGACAAATCAATGTACATGGGTGTCCCTCTTGTCAATCGGAAAGACAAACATGCTGAAAATAAAAAGAAGCTAATAAGACAGATATAAAGCTGATCCAAGTCTCCATAATGTGTGTGTGGAGACTCGATGAGAGTGGGGGGTATATGGAGCGCTATGGGGGAAGAGAGATTGTGCAGGTCCGATGAATGGCAAGAGGTTTTTTTTCTTTTCTTTTCTTTTTTTTTTTTTTTTTTTTTTTTTTTTTTTTGGGGGGGGGGGGGGGGGGGGGGGGGGGGGGGGGGGGGGGGGGGGGGGGGGGGGGGGGGGGGGGGGGGGGGGGGGGGGGGGGGGGGGGGGGGGGGGGGGGGGGGGGGGGGGGGAGGGGGGGGGGGGGGGGGGGGG